>VXBH01000350.1:366128-387267 GCA_013400035.1 Rynchops niger | reverse complement strand
GGCCGGGCCGGGCCGGTGGCAGGTGCCCCCGGGCTGCGGCGGGCGGCGGCAGCGGCGGGGGACACGGTGTCGGAGCACATGCTGCGGCTCTACGACCAGTACAGCGGCGGCACGGCGGCGGCGCCGCGGCCCCGGGAGCCTCCGGGGCAGCTCCGCCGGGGCAACACGGTGCGAGGCCTCCGCCCGCTGCCGGCAGGTGAGTGCGGGACCGGCCCCGGGGCGGCGGGGAGGGGGAGCCCGGCCACCCGTGCTTCGGTGACGCTGCGCGGGCGAATTGGGTTCGGCAATAAATGAAGGTTCGCGCCCTCGAGAAGGGGCACCAGCAGCGCCCGTCCGGCCGCCTGCGCTCGGGTGCCCGGGGAACCGGTGTAGGGGAGAAGATGAGAAAAAGGGTTAGCAAAGCAACGCATCCTGTAGCGTGTTTTAGGATGTAATGTTTACATCGTCTCCCGTCTTTTAATTACTGGTTCAGCTCTGTATGCAGCGTCTCTGCCGTATGGTGTCTGAGCACCATATGAGGGAAGCGGAGTAATTAACACATCCTCTCCGGAGCCTGCTTTTATCGGTGCTTTGCATGTGTAGCTTCTGTTGAAACCTTGGGCGGATTTGCATGCGATAGAGCAATAACGTGGTTTGGAGATCCTTTAGACTATCCACAGAGTACTCGTTTGGAGACGTTGGTGACAGTACTGGCAATTAGGGGCAGTGGCAAATTACTTTAGTTGAAGCATAATTTGTACACAGTAAATGCTGCAGCTCAGCATCTTTGGTGGTGGCACTTAGACCTCTCCATGATGACAGGCTGGCATGCACAGGTAGACTTATGAAAATGTGAAGTCATTTTTCATAAGGGGCGTGTGTGTGTGGGGTGTGTGTATTTGACACGTCAGCCTCCCAAAAGAGTGGTGTCCCAGCAGGAAGGGAAGATGGCACTATCTCGGCACCGCATCCCCCGACGCCACTGTTCTCCTTTTTGCGCTTCTCACGTCTGTGAGGGCTAAATGGAAATGCCAGAACCCAAACATGACCCCCGCCGGGATATGCTTCCCAAATCCACTGCATCCCAAAAACTTGGGGTTTGCGTGACAGCTGTCACACCGTACAGAGCAGCCCGATGTGCCACTCTCTTAATTCTCATTGCACGAGTGGGTTGACCCAGTGCCTTTTCCCAGACAAGCATCTGTCAGTAAAACTGAGTGTTGTCTGGCAGTTTTCGGTGACCAGCATCAATTCCTTCCTCTCCCAGATAACTGGGAGCTGCGTGCCAGACTTTCCTTAGGGTTCTTAGCGAGTCATTACTTCAGAGTCTTCAAAGACAAGAACGTCTATTATTGGATATCTCTGCACAGAGATCAAATACTGTGTATAATTGAATGGCTTTGGTGTCTTAGGATTCATCCTGCAAACGTTCTCCATCATGTGTTACTGCAAGTATTTCTTTCCACAAGAGGGGTGTTAGAGGATAAAGGCATAATTACTCAGGGTTTGGAGGATGGAGAGCTGGGACTCCCCGGTCGGTGCTCCTACGCAGGAATTCTCTTGTCTTTCTAACATGACCCTTTTTTTGCAATACAAAGCCTAACATACCTTGCTTTGTTCTGAAATAAGCAGTTCTCTCGCTGAAAGAGGGAAAAGTATAATAAAAANAGGGGGGGGGGGGGGTGTATAATCCCAGCAGAGTGATTTTTGCGCCTTTAAGCCTATCTGATTAAATATATTTATTGTTCTAAACCTAGAAGGCCTTTGGTTGAAATCCCATCTCTGTGGTCTTTCTGATTATATTTATACTCTCACTGGACATTGGGTGGCAGCAGTCCTATAAACACACTATTCACTAATCCCTTTCCTCCTCCTCCGGTACTTTCACAGTTCAAGTGACAAAGCAATAAATTGGAAGTGGTTATAAGTTTTTTGACGCTTTTACAAGTATTTATGCAAAATACTTAACTAGTTAGCTGTCATCTTTCTCTCGCCACAGGCAGCAGCAGCTCATTTTGAATGGTTATTGATGGCAGAACAGTGCATTTCCAGAAATCCCTTAGATCTAATGTTCCTTGGGGCTGGGGTGGGGGGAGTGAAAAGGCTTTTTCTGGTTTCTGACTTTTTCCTTGCGCCCGCTGCCTGGCCAGCCCTGCGATGGACACAGTACATCCATGGTGTTTCCCTTCTGAGGCAGTTTGTCTCCAGATCCTCTGCGCTGACTCTTGTGCTCCTCGGCTGCAGATTTCAGCCTACCACAGGCTTCTCCTCATCCTTAATGTGGCTGCCCCAGTTAAATTAATTAACTATGTTGCCGTTACTCCTTCAGCCCGTTTTACCATCCCCGCAGCCAGCCCCTTCAGAAGACAGCTCTCTGTCTGCGGTGAGCAGAACTTCCTTGAGAATCTGCCCGTTTCTCCCACAACTGCAGCAAGAGGCCTTGAAGGAAATCTTCCATGATTGCGTTCGCAGTTTAACTGTGTGTTTTGAAATCTAATTGTATATTTTCAGGGGACAAACTGTTTCTTTTCTGAAACATGCTCTCAAATGTGGCGGTGAGAGCTTTCTGTCCTTGCTTTTCCCCTGGAGAGCTTCTGTCTATTCTGCGGCACATGGGAAGGACCTTTCCCGGATCTCCCAGGCAGACCACCAGACAAACCTGAGACCCTGTATGATAGAGCGACGTGTGATGAGACCAAGAACTGGTAGGGTAGGATTTGTTGAAACTTCGTCCCTGTTTGTAGTCCAAGAAAAGTGGTGTTGCACAGGGGAGCTGCGGTCTTGCAATGGACAGGCAACAAGAAAGAACTAAGACATGGTTAATCAAAAGAAGCATCCTAACAACTCTTAGATGCAAGTTTCTCTTTCCGTGGCTCAGTCCTCTGAGGGGACGGGGCGAGAGCTTCAGCCCTGTCTGGGCACCTCTGAGGTTTCCATCCTCTGCTGCCCTGAAATGTCCCGCAGGCTGGATTTTGCGGCTAGGCTGGTTTATTCCTGGGTTGTTGTTTGGGCTGGGGGGTTGCTCTTCGATTTGGATGAATGTGCCTGTGATCTTCTGCTCTGGAAAATTTGTTTTCCGTTAATGCCGCTAAATTATCTCAAAACATAATTGTTCAGTTTGAGTCACTCAAAAAAGGAACCTTTGATGTCCGTGACAAAGCTGAAAGAAACCCCAGGCCCCAAAGTCAAGGTCAAGTAAGGATGTACAGCGTTCATAGTGTAGCTGGTTACACGCCAGCACTCATTTACTTAACTGCTCCAGTTATTTCTATGTACTTGAGTCAAAGGACGTTCAGCCGGTGATTCCTGTGGCAGCCGTGTCATCGTGGGATGTGTCTGGGGTGACACCAGCAGCCCTTGTCCCGCTTTGCCCAGGCCTCGCAGCGAGCTCTGCTCCAGTAAAAACCCTAAGACCAGAGCCTTTTCTGGTTCTCGGCCTGCGGGTACGCAGCAGTGAGCGGTTTTCCATCCCTGGTGCCTCTGAGAAGACAGCTGGGAAGAAGGTGAGGCGATACGTGAGTTAGAGCTTGAATGCTGACGGTCCTGGCAAGCGTACTCTTAACTATGGCCGAGTCCGTGCATCGTTTTCTGCGCACCGCTGTTCTTTTCTGATGCCAGTTAGCGAAACCACTGGGTGACCAGTCCTCCGGCTGATAGAAATCTGCTTACCTTGGGTGCTTCCCGCAGAGGTGAGCTGAACTGCAGCTTCTGAGGCTCAGGATCTGGAGGAAAGATACAGCGCGGGGTAAATAAAAGACAGCACAAAGATAAAAGCCTCAAATGCAAGACTTTCAGTTTGCTCTTGAAAGCACTTTTAATCATAGCATCGCTAAAGGAACATGTCTAGCAAATGAGTCATTTAAAAAACTCGACTTTAATTGGAGGGTCCTTCTAATGATGTTATAGTAAAGCTATACAGTCAGAAATTACTTTAAACTCTTTTTTATTGACTGAATTTCAAGTAATTTTAAGTATTACACCTGCCCCTAGGGCAATTCTTGTGGTTTAAGAACTATGTTCTCCTCCTTTTCAGAATGCCTTTCTTTGCTTTGTTGTGGTACAAAATGCCCACGCAGACAGAGGAAACCAAGTACTGCACGGGGAAACCAGCGAGTCGCCGGCCGCCATCAGCCTGTAAAAACCAGTACCGGCCCAATTCTAGCTTCTTTGAGCTCTAGTAACATTACGAGTCTTCTGTAACGAGAGCTTCAAAAGCGTTCAGGCAGGAAACGGTGAGACTGGGGGGTTTTTTGGTCGGTGGGGTTTTTTGCGGTTTAGTTTTTTTTTTTCTGCACCCCTATACGTAAAATGCACACAGCAGCATTCTGGTAGTTTTTGGGCAGAAGGAACTTGACAACTGGTAAGCTATGATTTGGGCAGGATGGGCCCAAATGTGCAAACCTTCTCGGAATCAGATGGGCAGGATCTGTAGGTCTGGCCTCTCGGGACCAGAGCCAGAACAGAATTTGAATTTTCTGGCTGCTGTCACCACCCGTCTGGCTGTGCCGTCGCGCACGCGGGTGTCCTGTGCTCATGGTCCCTGGTCGGTCGCGGTTTCTAGAGGATGTCACCGTGCATCTGAAGGGTTCTGACCTGGGGAGGACAGACTGCGCACAATTTGGTTTTCATACAGCTGACCTGCTGCCACCAGCTGAATTAATTGTGACCGTGAGAAGGCGTAGAGTCAGCTTTTCGTGTTCCCCTCTCTGAATTAGTGTGCTTTATTCATGCAGCCTCCTTACTTGGTTAGCTTATGCTAGCTTTGAGTTCGATAGCTGTCTTTAGTTTTCAGACCTGCTGTGGTCTTTCTGCTTAAAATACAGAGGAGAGAGAGATCATTTGCCCACTGTGCAGCACATTGATGGTGTGCAATGTGCGTATTTGTGGTTTTTATATCATAAAGTCCACATGTAAGTTAGATCCTGAGCATGCACCATCGCTGCTTCTTGCAGTTCTTTATTTACGTAGCTGATAGCTTTAATCAGAGGGGTGGACTTTTAACTTTTTTTTTTTTTTTTTATATTGAGTTACTAACTGCTGTGACCTTATCTGCTTTGCTAAAAAAAAAATATTATAAATCCAGCTTGGCACCAAAGTCTTGTGCTCCTGAAAAAGAGAGAACTGGATCCTATGTTTTCCTTTTGCAAAAAAAATTGGTAAGGGGGAAGCCACAATCAAGTAAGAGCAAAGGTGGGAGAAAAGAAGGAATCTGGCTTCCAAATTTGTGTTCCTGTTCTGGAACTTGTTCCAGTTTCCAGCTCCGAGTGAACTTTTGTAGCTAGGCTGTGAACCCTTGAAAACAAAGTTTTACAATGGAAACGCTGATACATTCTTAACTGTGCGCTGGCACAGGGGCAGCCCTTTAATATCTCATTTAAATGATGACTATATAACTAAATAGTCCTCGTTATTGCATCCTTTTTCACCCGTGGGATAGATTTGGCAGTCCATAAAAACGTCAGTGCATCCTCTATAAAGGTAAACACGCCGCATGTTCGCAGCCTCATTCCAGCTTATTGATGGCTGGAAATGCCCCTTGTAACACGAATACGTTCACACCGGTGATGTCAGCCTCCACAGATGTCTTAAAATACGTTTTTCGTGCCAGCAGCAGGCAGTCCCTGCGGCCGTGGGTTGTTGCAGGCAGGTGAGGAAGCCGTGCCTGTGAAGACTGAGTGGTCCGAGCACTGCGGCTGTAGCGCCAGGGGCTGGGTTTCTGCTGTGAGCACCTCTGACAGCCTGCACGGTGGGTGACGGCGCACCTGACGTGGCCTCTGGGTGACAGCCACCGTTGTGATCGAGGAGGGCTTGTTCTGCTTTAGGCCCGGAGAGAGGGTCCCTGCCCTCTCCCCTGTCCCGGAGATTCCTGTGCCGGAGGTGCGGAAGGGGCTGGCCCCATACAAGGTTTGCCGTGGAGCCGCTGGGGTCTGGTTTTCATTCAAGCGAGGGGAGAGCACGCAGGTAAATAATGACTTGCATACAGGCTGAGGAGGCCAATAACTCTGTAGCGTATCAGTTTAACTGCATGTGCCTTCCAAATTGTGTTCCACATCAATACAAACAGTGTGGTGTTCTCCCTGCCCTGGTACCTTTCTGCCCAGCTCGTGGCTGCCGCTCTGAAGCTCTGCACATAGAAGTGAGCAGCACTAACAGTGATGCTGTGCCTTACGTGTGGCAATTCGGAAGAGCTGTCGCGCAGAGCTTGGTCTCGAAAATTCCTCCTCAGGCTGGCAGCAACCTAGGGTGATCCCCTGAAGGGGAGCAGAGATTGCAGCTAAAATCTGGCCTCGCAGTACCTGGATGGTGGTAGTGTATTCCTTGCATATAGCTTGGTTGTACATATTTTTCCTTTGCTCGTTTCCTCTTAAATCTTCTCCTTGACATGCTCTGGTGCTCAGAGGGCTTCTGTGCTTCCTATTTTGTGCTGCAGAAGAGCAAAGCTGAGTTCGCAGAACTCGCTCTAAGTAAGGAAGAACTTAAAAGGCTTATCTCAAGCGGTGGCACTCGGATAGGAATCTGCTGCTGAGAGTTGGGAATCTGCTGAGAGTTGGGAAGTGTCAGCTGGCACCGAGAAAGCCGCTGCAAAGCTGTTGTTCTCACTAAATTTTTATGTTTTTTGGAGATTGAAAACATAAGAAAAAAGGTATTGTGATGCCATGATCTTCTAGGGTAGAGGTTTCTGGGCCGGTGCTTTTCACCTGCAAGGCTGACTTTATGCTTCTAGACCCATAGAGGGCTTGGTTGCAAGGAGATCTTGTTGCCCCTGGGACCTTAAAGGTCTTGTTATGGAGGGCAAACTGGCCAGAGGCCTCAGCTGGGCTGGGTCTGCCCCTTCCCGCTGGCTGCCGAGCAGTTGTTGGTGGGCTTCACCCTCCTCCCCTCCACGTAACACGGAGCGTCCTAGGAAATACCATTTACTGGTCATCGTCGTAGGTATTAGAATTAAAGCCTTACTTCACTTGGGTTTTTGTTTGGGATTTGCAGGGGGGGAAATCAGTCCCTCAGACTGTTTATATGGGGGGAGTAATCAGTGTAAGTCGTTGCAAAGACTAAAGCCTCGGCTCACATCAGTTGGTAAAACATGGCTGGTGTCAGTAGGGCAAGCTGGGTGAGGCTGATGGAAAGCTTCCAGCATTGCAGGAAAATTTGGTTCGATGCTATTCGATACCTCCTGACATGGGTGAAAAATTTAAGCTATGCTCCTGACCTTGGCTAGGTTTAAACCTAGTTTAAACCAGTTTAAACTCCGTTATTGTGGGGACAGATTTTCAGCAGTTTCTGTCCTCTGGGTTTAAGGATGCAGTTCCATGGAAGCGAAATGAAATTTTTCAGAGG
The DNA here is from genome assembly GCA_013400035.1 of Rynchops niger. Classification (NCBI taxonomy): domain Eukaryota; kingdom Metazoa; phylum Chordata; class Aves; order Charadriiformes; family Laridae; genus Rynchops; species Rynchops niger. The sequence goes on along the minus strand of VXBH01000350.1, from coordinate 379,953 downwards.
AAAAGGTGCGTTGGTAGTAATGTTTTATAGCTGAATCTTCCACCCTGTGTCTGTCATTTTTAAGGGCAGGAAGTGGACGGGGGAACACGTCTTTTGGTGCATTGCTCCCATCTGGTTTGGGTATCGCTTGTGGGAACAAGGGCTGTATTTGACGCGGTGTTCTGAAGCTGTGGCACAAACCCGGGTCGGATAGTTGGGGTTTTTTTGAGCCGGAAGCCAGCAAATCCGTAGATGCGTGGGCTGGCCACTAGTAACCGGTGTCAGGATGGCTTTGCAGACTGAGCAATCGGAAAACTCTTGAGAGCCGTTGGAGCCTGGTCATTCCATAAGAAAATAGCACCACCTGCTGCAAGGACCTGGGCTTAGGCATAGAGTGAAATACGAAGAGTGGCGTCTCGAGTTTTGCTTTTAATCAAAACTATGTATTCCTCCTGTGTCTGTTTCGTGCCATCGAGGGTTTCTTTATAAACAAAAGCAGCTTGTTTTGTGTTCCACTACAACGTGCCAATTTATTGGCCAACAGGCAGTATTTGTGAAGTGAAATTCGTATTAAAAATGAAAATCAAAACTTGTCATTCAACACACAACAGTGACTCCAATAATAACTTCTTTACCAGGCACTCATGAGACATCATAAATTCTGGTTGCGAAGACTGATGTGCTTAGTACTCTGCCAAATTACACGTTAACCTTGCTATACTAGCGATTACAAACCGAGCAGAGGCCAGGTCCTCGTGTCTGCGTAGTGCAAACGTAATAGGCGGCCGGGTTTGGCTTGAGGAATTAAAAGCGGGATCGAATTCAAAGCAAATCTGGTTCCCCGGGCATAAGTAATAGCTAGAAATTGGAGGGGTTTGGTACATTAGTTTTCCACTATTGGGAACTTACTGATGGGATCCACCGTCGGGCTAGGCTGAGTCTGTGAACAAGGGTGTCTTCCATAAATTATCTGGTCTGGTTTTCCCCTGTTTAACTGCGAAAAGTGGTATGTTGTTGTTTTCCCTAATTTCAGGAAGCAATGTGTGTGATACCTTGAGGAGAATGGCTCCGTCTTTCTAGTGAGACCAATTCCTACCTTTTTAATGTTACAGTTATTGATGAGACAAAGATGTTTAGAAGGGGCAGCCGCTGAGACTGTTGGAGTGGGGATGGGGTGGCAGAGAGAGAATACAGCCTTTTCCTGGGCTTGTCTGAATGGCATTAGCAGTCGGGATTTTGCAGGCTGGAAGTACAGAATGTCACCCAGAACATAAAGCTGTCAAAATATCGGAAAGATCGGCACTGGAAACGATGCTTTCACTTGCTTGGGCAGGGGACTTAGTACAATGTTTTGAGGGTCTAAGCGAGGAGGCTGTTCTTCCCTTGTCCGTGGACATCCCTACGCTTGTCAACGCTTGGAATGATCTGTAAACGATATCTTCTTTTCAGCTTCTGGAGAGGGTTTTGTTGTGCCATGATGTCAAAGAAGCATTTAACTCCATGTTCCCTCGTTTTCCTCATGCGTTGGGTTGTTTCCAGCCCTTGGGGGGCTGCAGGCCATACCTTTGCTTAACTGTATTTGACTCTTCCATACAGCCTGGTTTTATAGCTCTCAGTGGCACCTTAACGTTTGGATCCCTATTTCTCTCACTCTGAAGGACAGACGTCACTGCAGTCCAAGCAGGAAATTTCAAAGCAGAAACTAAACCTTACCACCAAGCCTTTCTTGTAGTAGTTGCACCCCACAGGGGATTAAAGGAATCAGCCATCTGTTTTCCCAGACCAGCCTGTGGCAGGAGAGCGTCTTCAGGCTTGTGCAAGGTGCCCATGGTTGGGTTGACCTCTCTAATTTCCCAGCTGCGGAAACCCTACTTTTCCCCGTGTCTCTCCTAATCGATATAGTAAGATCCTGACCGTAAAGAAGGATCGTCCTTGGCTTGCTGCCCTCCACACAGGGGCAAGTGGGTGCGTTTTGCTGCCACCACCACCCCAAAACCAAGATATTTTGGGCTGGCTTTCTTTTGGTTATTGGCATTTCTCTAGTACTGTCCGCCTACCTTCATCTATACTAGCAAATACTTTCTAACCGTGACTGTCAGGAAAATTGATAAAATGTCCTAGGTGGAAAGACTAAATGTACCCAGTGTAATTGAAGCAGTCCCAGGCCTGATTATTCCTAGAGGGAAACTTCAGTTGTGATTAGTGTCTGACTTAGCCAAAAAGCTTGTGTGTCTTTAGCTCATTATAAATGGTGAATCGTCTCTTTCTCCAGAGCTGACATCCAAGCCTTAAAAATGAATAAACAGTGGTGTTTCCACTATTCTGATGTTTCTTCTTCCCACGTCTTTAGAGGAGAGCTTTCTGTGTAGTAGAACTTTCTGTGTTTGCTTACCTGTTTAGCATCCTGATAACACATAGGTGGCTGTACCAAATGTTACGTGGTTTTGAGTTGCTCTTTAATAGTCTCTTCGACACCTTTGGAAAATAAGAATAAATGCCACTGAGGCCCCGATGTCCCTCTGTCTTGTAGGTGAGGCCCAGATCACAGCGGAGCAGGGTGGAAGGTTTAAAGGAACAGCTAGAATTCTTTGGCATTGAACAGCTTGGCTCTCAGAGCTGGAGCGACTTAGCTGGCAGTATGCTTGAAAGCCTGTGGCAACACTGGGAATCATGCCCCGTTTGAATCCAGGCTTTTCCTCTTTGTCACTGCCACCTTGAGCCTCTAGTAGTAGGGAAGCAGGTATTTTCTTTCCAACTGAGGCTGTGGCTCAACAGGATAGCAGAGGTTTACAGACGGTCCAGTGCCTACTGAAGCCAGTGGGAGCCATTCTCCAGCTTCAGCTACGTCTGGGCTAAGGCACGGTTCAGTGCCATTGATGTCCCAGTTGTCTTGGACAAAGAAAGACAATTCTTTAGTTGGGACAGGGCAGCCATAGTCACCTAAGTGCATGTTGAGATGGGAGGGAGTTGGAAATGTTACAGAAAGAGGAAAACAAAAGAGCAAAATCTTACTGTTGCGTCGCTCAACTTTCTGGATGGTGAAATACTTAGTGCATCTGTTATCGACCTGTGTTCCTGTGACTGAGTTTGTTTCCCACATTCAGAGGAGCAGTAGGAAACGTGTGAATATTTTTGGATGGAGGTAAGTATCACAAGGAAACCAGATCGAAAGGGTGTGATTGACAGTCACCAGTTTACCTGCTTGGTTATTTTTCCGAATGGTGGTCTAAGCTTGTTCCCACAGCACTGCATGAAAATTTCCCGTGAACGTAATGCATAACCTAGAAAGCAACGTGCTTGGTCCTTTCTCTGTGTAGCACTTTGAAACGCCCACGTTCTTATCGAAGTATTTGTTCTTCTAGGGAGCCCTGAAAGCCAAGAGATGTATGTTTTTAACTTGACATCGCTCACCGAGTCTGAAAACGTCTTGTCGGCTTCCGTGTATTATTATATTGGTGATCTGCTGCGTGCTAAGTGGAACTGTTCCCAGTCCAGAGGCTGTTCTCGTCACGGGCACAGGAAACCCGAAATTCAGATACATCTTTCAGTTTGGACTTCTCCTTCTGTTGGGAACCAGACCAGGAGCCTGGGACATTTCCTAATAAATGTCTCCTCTGCTTACCAGGACGTCCTTTCCTGGCAGTGGAAGGATATCACTCAGCTCCTGCATGAAGCAAAACAAAACAATGAACTGCTGATCAGTGTCAAAATGGATCTGACCAGCCATCACCTTTGGAAAAGGGCACCTTCTCGCTATGAACCCTACATTCTCATTTATGCCAACGATTCTGCTATTTCGGAGCCGGAGAGTGTTGTCTCTAGTTTGCAAGGGCACCGTCATCCTCTGGCAAGGGTCTTTCCCAGGCCAGAAAACCACGTCAGGAGCAGCCTTGGGAAGCGGCGGCGAAAACGCTCCGCAAATGTCTTGTTGCCGTTGCAGAATAACGAGCTTCCAGGAGCCGAGTACCAGTACAACGAGGATGAGAGATGGGAAGACAAAAAACCCTACAAAACCTTCCAGCCGCGGTTAGCAGAGAGGGCAAAGAGTAAGAAAAAGCAGCGGAAGAATCACCACCAGAACAGCCAGACTCTCCAGTTCGACAAGCAGACGCTGAAGAAGGCGAGGAGGAAGCAGTGGAATGAGCCGAGGTACTGCGCCCGGCGCTATCTGAAGGTGGATTTTGCAGACATTGGCTGGAGCGAGTGGATTATTTCCCCTAAATCCTTCGACGCCTATTACTGCTCGGGGGAGTGCCAGTTCCCGATTCCAAAGGTACGGTCTGACTGTCTGTTACCCTAAACTGTGCATTTTCTTTCCTGGGTCAGTAAAAGGCAGCTGGTCACCTGTTACACGTTCGGAAAGGAGTGATACCTTTGTCTCGTGCTGCAAGGAGCAGTGGTTAGAACAGATAGTAAAAAGACAGGCTTGTAAAGGTAATTAAAAAAATACTGCACAGTATTAGTTTTTTGTCCAGAACCCAAACTGCCGTAAAACATATCCTGAATAGTGCTTATGATGTGTGAACTTGTTATTAACCTGTTTAATAAACATAATACAAGCCAGATCCCGAAAATGGCTTATTAGACAGTAGTTGTTATGCCTCGAAGGTGTCCCTGCTGCCAGGCACCCGCTGGGGTCGGCCAGCGTAGCACGCTCTAGGAAAAATGCGCGTCTCAAGAGGCACAACTGTCACGACAACACAGGGACTGTGGACCTCTGAGTGTAAGCAAGAGAGTCAAATGACTCACTTTCCTGACGGACCAAGTGGATCCAAAAGCAGCAGATCCTGGCCAGCTGACGTGTGCAATATCCTCTGTTTTTTATGAGATTGTTGCACGTGAGTAGCAAGAAAGGTGATGTGCTCCTAGCCCTGTGACTTAGGTGGATGAACTCAGCTCCTTAAAATCAAACGTCCAATGGACACTCCCCACCCCCATCCCCACCCTCCCCGCCGGGCCCGGCCTGGAGTCTACCGAAACCTGAAAGTAGGATGCGGTATTTGAGGCTGGCCTAAAATGAGGGGTATGCACAAATAACACGTACAGGAAATGTTTTCTAACATAAAGACACAATATTTTTTTTCTTTTACTGCCAAATTCGGGTTCTGCGTTCCTGCAGAAAGTAGCATCGGCCTCTGAGTTGTCGTAGTGTAGCTCCATCTACTAAAATAAGTAGCCTTGCAGCGTTGGCTGTTATAATCATGGTAGCTAATCGTGGCAGTCCCAGAGGAGTGTTCTCCTTCCTCCTCCTCGCCCCTCCGCTCTGCCTGGGACGGGCACCGACATGCTATCAGAAGTCCCTGCCCTGGAAAAAGCTTATGGTAGGAAGAAAAGGTGAGAAATAAACAAGAGGGCTGGGCAGGCAAATAAAGCACAGGGTTTAAATGACCGCTGCTGTGAAGCGGAAGGTTGGATTGCCATGAGCTAAGCCTGCAGCACCGGCCTGCAAGGCCATAACCGGGACCCAGCTTTCCTCTACCAATTGCTACTAAAAGACCCGATCTGGCCTTTGTCTGTGAAACTCACCGGGCTTGGTTGGGTGGAGAATTACGGTGGCACAGCATTATGGTTACTTAGACACTGTGAAGCTGAGTATTTGCTGCCGTGTACTGCACAGAGAGCTAGTTCGTTAAGAGAGCAGGTTACCGAAACCCATCACAAGTCTGGTTCCCTGAAAGCAACTGGTAGATTTCTGTGCAGGTTGGAATTCAAAATCTTCCTTTTGTGTGCTTTTTCGATGGCAGAAAACCAACCAACCTTGTTTTCTCAACAGATCGAAAAACTAAATTATATAAAAAGGTGAAGCGCGCATCTCCTGGAGCCACGTGTTGTTCTTGAGCCACGCGTCATACCTGCTGCTACTAATAAGACTGTGTTTGCAAAAGGATCCTCTGACCGTCAGGCAATAACGAACTAATCTGTGCCTGTGGGTGTACGGCATTCCCTTGCTCAGTTCTCCAAGAAGCTCACGCCGTCAGGTTTAACTCCAGTACAGTTAAATTCCCACCGGCAGGAGCAGAGTTGTCCAGAGCTGGTTATCCCCAAAAATGCAACGAAAGGGCCAGGGGCAGTGTATTCAAGGCAGAGGATGGTATGGGATCCGTATCAAATAGAGATAGTTCTTTTATCACACAACGATGGAATACATCCGGGCTATTCCCACTGATAGCTGAGGCAATACTTGAAATCAGTTCTGTACGATTTAGCGTTGTAGTAGTATAGATTCTGTATCTGAAGGGAAGCGTTTCCCATGAGACCTTAATACGACGTACTCGGAGACCGGTTCTTAATTTCGCTTCTACTGGCAACAGGAAATGGGGTCTCAATAGGTGACGTGCTTTGGACGTCTGATCAGCAGGCTTGGGAGACAAGGTTGGCTCCCAGTTATTTTTGTGGAGAACGCTGCACTGCAGCAGAGTAAGGAAACGAGCGTGGAGGCTGCCAGAGCTTTCACTTCCGTTTGCAGGCAGAAATACTACAGAAACCCAAATTCTGCACTAATCTGAGACCTTTCTTAAATCCCTGTCAGCTGCTGCTGAGGAGTGTAAGTACACTTGAATTCAAAGCAAGCAGAAATGTCTTTCTTGAGGTCAGCTACCTAGATGGAGAGTAACGTCTTAAAACTGCGTCCTGTGCATTCTTCGTGCTTGCCTGGCTTCTGTGCAGATACTAGGATTGGAAAGGTTTGGGGGTTCAGAGGTAAAACTTCAGCTTTTTCATTGCTATGAATATGTTCATTTTTGTGAGTGTATGAATGTATTCTGGTTTTGTGAACAAATACAGTTTAACTCACTGGTTAGATTCACTTTTTGTTCATATCAAACCAAAGTGTGTTCCTATTTACCCGAGTAATAAAACCAGGAAACTTTGGCAAAAAGTGTACCTCATAGTAAGGTGACAAGTGATGTGGGATTTGGGGGCTCAGTTGCTTGGCAATGTCACTGATGGTGCGCACAGCAGATGAGAAGTGATCTGGCATGGAAGAAGGAGCAAAACAACCCAACCTTGCACGAGAGCAAACTGGGACAGTTGGCATCGTGGCGTAAAGTACTTCTGTTCTCTCATCCGTACACATTTTATCCATTTTTGTGACTCAGGTCAGCTACATGACAACTGGAAATGGTCGAGTAGAAGGCAGATTTTACAGATAGTCAGCTGTGGGGTCTCACAGAGCCCTTCTTAAAAGACCCGCTTTTAACGGGGGTTAGAACGTGGGTTCACTCTAACATGGGTGCAGTTACATTTTCCGCTGTATCTTTCTCTTGCAGGCCTTGAAGCCATCCAACCATGCCACCATCCAGAGCATCGTGAGAGCCGTCGGCGTCGTCCCGGGCATTCCTGAGCCCTGCTGCGTTCCTGACAAAATGTCTTCTCTTAGTATCTTATTCTTCGATGAAAATAAAAACGTGGTTCTTAAGGTGTACCCCAACATGACAGTGGAATCCTGCGCGTGCAGATAACATCTTGGGAGACCCTTTTGAAATGCTGATGTGATCCCTTGCTATCTGGGGGGAGCCGGGGAGGATGTTTCATCATATCTGCTTTTTGTTTGCACTGCCAATACATTTCCTTTGGACGAAAAAGCAAAAAATGTAAACAAATCCAAACAAAGAGGGTGGAAATGCAATGGATTCCGAATAGCAGTTCCAAGGAAAGGGAATGTGAACTTGATTCGTCTCTGAATTTGACCAAGACGTAAGTCTTGGCAGCGGGGACTTGACTGTTTCTGTTGAAATCAAAAGGTGAAAGAGGGAGTTTGCAGCAGACTCGTCAAGTTTTTTGAGACTGCCGGAAGGACGTACTGATGTGTTTTTGTACAAGATTTTGGAAGCAGCAGTAGCTGTTAATTTTTGTCTCCATTCTTATGGTGACTGGTGGGGAAGGGAGATACGAAATATACTATTCTTCATTTTAAAGCTAAGCTTTCTGCCTTAGGTTATGTGGAATAGCGCAGCAAGGAAGAAACACAAATCCTAAGAGCCTTAGGTAATCCAACTTAGGCATATATCTCCTTGGCATGACGTGGCACTGACTGCATGTGTGTATTCATTTTCACTGACATATTCTTGGTAATTCAGCTTTTTAGATGTCCGTGCCCTTGATCAGAAGAACACAGGACACAGTACTGCTGCGTGCATAAATGTGGTATCTCGGAAGCAAAGACTTTTCTTTCATGCCGCTCCGGACAGTCAGCAGGCCAAAGGGTGTGAAAGCATCACGCTGTAGCAGCTGAATGATTTGTTCACAGCACACATTCTAGAATATAGTTTCAGATATCTGCAGTACGTCATGGTAGTTGATTCTTGACGTGAAATTATTCGGTGCGTCATTCTTATCTGTAGGCCTTCATTACGATTATTTGATAAGAACTGCCTCTGGTTGGTGAGTTTTGGTTGTTACATTAATCGGATAGTAGATTGTTTTTTCTTCTTATCTCAGTTCACTTCTACTCTGAAGATTAAGTTTGTTGTGCTGTCAACTTAAGACTTCTTAATAGCAAGTTTTGCACAATAAAAACACAAAACGCTCCTTGATTGACTTTATCCACCAAAAATTCATTTGAGAAACAGCAAAGAGCAAAGAAAACTAAGGAATCTCTGGCTCAGCTGCAAAACGTAAACGTTCACAGGAGTGAGCGGTGTCTGGCACAAGCAGTGCCAGGAGCGGGGCTCTTCAGAGGGAAGTGCAGAGGGAGCTGTGCCCTGGGCCGCCCCTTGGCTAGCAGCGGAGGCTCCACATCAGGATAGGGTGTTTGGCAGCCATCCTTCCCAAATTCGCACTCCAGAGCAGAGGCGCTCATTAAACCTCCGTGTTTCCCAGCACAGCAGCCTGGGGTGGGCGGTGCTCCGAGTCGCTGTCTGGGACCGAAGCCGGGTTCAAGGCTACAGGCAACGCATCCCAGCACGGTGGTGAGACAGCCTGGGAGTCACCTTAAAAGCATCACCCGAAAATGAGCGTGAATGTGTTCCGCTTGGTTTTCACTGGGATTCAGCCGGGCTTTATCATGAACCACACGGCGTAGAATAGGTAAAATCTTCCAAGCAAAATGGGATCTGCCTCTTCCAGCTCTACGCTAAGAGTGTTCTCTTCAGTTAACGACATAGAAGTGGGACATTTATGCCCATGACTTGTTTTGCATTTGTATCTGTAAATTAAGCTTTTGACATAAAGCCACGTCTAGCATCAGTAATCTATTAATTACACAGGTAATGCTTTCTGTATATAACTTAGTATTAGTAAGGACCTCAACATTACTTCCAACTCACATTATTAATCACCATTTTAATCTCAGTTCAGCACAGGGGGCTCTTCCCCACCTGTTCTCTTTTTGGAAATACTATTAATCGATAAATTGCTCAGTTTCCCATCTAATTACGTAGTATCCGATGCCCGCACATTATTTTTATGGCTGGCTCAAACGATGGGCAGGAGAATGTCTCGAGCTACACATGCTCTCTGTTCGGAGAGGCTCCTCTGGGAGTAAAGTCCCCAGAGAGGGGCAGGCCATGAGGGGGCGGCTGCACCAAAGCTCCTGAAAATCCCACTCTTGGAGGCGGCAGAGGCAATCTCACAGTAGTGTGCAAAATAAAACATCCCTATCCTGCAGTGCGGCACCTTGAACCCCGCAGTATCGCCCTCTGGGACCACCGATGCCGTTCCCCTGAGCAGGGCCACCAGGCAGCCTCTGTTTTTTCCCTTTCTCCTGGAATTTGTGGGGAGCAGAGCGGCTTTCCCCAGGCGCTGGCCAGCCCTGGGGTTTCCCGTCCCTGTGCTCCGCCGCGGGGCTGGCCCAAAAGCTGTGCATCCTCATCTCCAGGGGCAGGCTCCGCAGTGCGCAGAGACTCTTTTGTTTCTCAACCCATTTCTCCTTGTAAAAACAGCCTTTTAAAACTATTTCTGTTGAAAGGTTAATCTTTGTACAGACAATGTCAATTAAAAAAAAAAATTACCCCCTGAAAATGGAAGTTATTTTGTATATGGAAAGAAACTTTTACAGATGCTTTTAATTTATTTTATATCTGTGGCCATCTTGTCCTTTTGATGTGTTCCTCTTTATGGCAGCACTCTTTCAACACTACAATTGTCTCTGTTGTTGCGAAGATGAAATGCGAGGGCCGTAGCCAGGTTGGCGAGGACAGGTCACAGCCACACTTGTGAAGGGCACGTTTCACTACTGATGTATAAGCTTGCCTGATTTGTATTTTGTTTTTCCCTTAAATAATGGGCAAGTTTCGCCAGAAACTCTGGAGGAGGTATAAAATAAAATCACTTTTTACACAAATGTCCCATTTTTTCTGTGTGGTGTTTGGGTCTTTCCAGTAACAGTAGAGTTTTCCCTGCTTTCTGTGTTCAGCACTTGGGAAACGTCACCATCTCAGGTGCTCCTGAGCAAAGGCCATTCAAACAAGAGATTGTTTTTATAGAGGAAAGTACGGAGCGGCGTGGTGCCTCGTAGAGGGGTTTCTTTTCTTTTCGCAGAAAGTTTAAATTCAGACCTTACCTCACTGGGGGGGAGGTCACACGCGTATTTCAAAGGATGTGGGAGAGAGAGGACTTTGATGTATGAAGCGTGCGCACGCACACACAACAATGAAACACACTTCTTGCCATGTGGAATTTTCATGAGGTCTTTCTGAAAAGCTGCTTCCCTTTTTTCAGTTTTCGTGTTTCACTTTGAGATTCCCTTCCTACGACGCAGACCAGAGAATCCCATTCTCATCAATGAGCCTTTTTAGCCAGCCCCTGGTTATCCTGATAGCTAAGGGATTTTGCGACATCATTGTGAGCAGAGAGAGCATGATCTAATTTAGAATATTTTAAAAAAAAAAAAAAAAGTTGAATTTCTGTCGTTAATTTCACATCTACATGTCTGCTCTCTGCACAGCATCATCCTCGCTTTCTACCTTTGGGAGGAATTTTCTTATTTTATTCATGCTGCATTCTACCTCTTTAGCACTGCTGCCTCCCTCTCCCTAGAAATGGATCATGGGCAAAATATGTTAAGCGTGATCTAGCACAAATCCATTTTCTTTAGTCTTTCACCCCAAAAGATCTTACATGCTTAAAGATCACCACAGCCATAGGAACCATTTAGCTGAGCACGGACACGCAGCCACTTCAGTGGCGAGACGCAAAACAGGGAAACCATGCCTGCCTGTCATCTCTTGATTTACTCAAAATGCACAAACCTGTGCCAGGAAGCAAAATAACTGTGCTACAGCATCCAAGCACGGGGACAGCCTTGCAAAAAAATGGGACAGGAGAGTGAATTTAGGGCAGCGCGCTTGGCTACAGCTGAGAAGGCTGCCTTGAATTGTCTCTTCTCTCCCTCACTTTCTGCATAATCTTGAGGAAATCAAACTGTCGAACTGTCAGAGGTGTCTGAAGTCAGAGCTACACACAGGTCTCCAGAGGGCCTTCAAAAATCACTAAGAGGCTTAAATCTCTCATGGCTTCAGCTCCTCTTTGTCACGTAACAATAAAAATTCTCCCTGCTCCACCACAAGGTCCCTGGGGACCACAGTAGGGCAAAGTGGTGTCTGTTCAGAGACAGCTTGTTGTGTCATAGGAGGAGAAATAGATCTCGGCTGCTTCTCGGCTGCCAGTGAGACCTGTCAGATCCTGAGTACCTCTGGGTGTTGTTAGCAGTTCAGGGACAGAGATGCCCATCCAGCCCCTGATTAAGAGAGAAACACCCCATCTGCACCTGACTGAACCCAACCTGCCTGCAATCATGGAGGTGCTCGCAGAATCACAGAATGGCCAGGGCTGGAAGGGACCTCTCTGGAAATCGTCTAGTCCAACCCCCTGCCGGAGCAGGGTCACCCAGAGCAGGTTGCACAAGAATGCATTCAGGTGGGTTTGAATGTCTCCAGAGTTGGAGACTTCCCCACCTCTCTGGGCAGCCTGTGCCAGGGCTCTGCCACCCTCAAAGTAAAGAAGTTCCTCCTCACGTTTAGGTGGAACTTCCTATGCTCAAGTTTGTGCCCGTTACCTCTTGTCCTGTCCCTGGGCACCACTGAAAAGAGCCTAACCCCATCCTCCTGACCCCCACCCTTTCAGTATTTATAAGTGTTGATAAGGTCCCCCCTCAGCTGTCTTTTTTCCAGACTTAAGAGACCCAAATCCCTCAGCCTTGCTTCATAAGAGAGGTGTTCCAGTCCCGTCAGCATCTTGGTAGCCCTTTGCTGCACCCTCTCCAGCAGTTCCCTGTCCCACTTGAACCTGGGAGCCCAGAACTGGAGGATCCCTGTGCCGGGACAGCTGTTTCTGCTCAGTCAATAGAAAAACTTCACAAGTGTACAGATTATAACATCCGCACCCCTTTATGGAGGAATTCAGATCTTTGGGGTACTGAGGCTACTTTGTCTCCTTTTTATTGGCAGGTGATTCCAATTAACAGGTGATTCAGACAACTTCACACTTCACAATTTTTAAAATAAACATTAGCCTCAACAATTCAGCTGTTTTCTTTCCAATTACTCAGTCCTCAGTGAGCTCCATAGAAGAGAAATTCCCTGTGCAAATGTGCCTTTATCTCTGTCATGTGGCAAAGACATGCTGGGTGTTTCCACAGTCAGCAATTGATAAAGAACAAGGAGCTTCATATCAAATACTAGTCCATCTTCTTTTACCAAAAGTATTACTGAGTTCTAAGAAAGAGCAGACAAAATGCAATGAGGCCCTAGGAAGAGAAGCTTTACCCTACGTCGTATATTCATGTTAGGAGAGGAAAAAAACCCCCAAACTGAACTTAGATGCTTCCAGAGGGCTGGTGCTGGGCTCCGTGTATACTTAGGAGACTTTTAGCTCTTGCTTGTGCTCACAGGGGGAACAGGGTGAGCTAGAGTCAGGATCAGTGCTGGCACCCATGACTGAATGGCCAACGAGGGGAGTGAAGGTGGCGAGGGCTGAAAAACGGTCACCATTTGTGTGGGGCAGGGGCAGGGTTCGGTGCCTGCGCCGGGGGAGGCAGCTGGGGTCCAGCAGGCAGGGGGAGATGGCCAAAATCCCGGGCTGTTTGCTGGGAACCATTGGTGTCTCCCCTGGCTGAGGAATGGTCTCCAGTGGCTCACACAGACACAACAGAAGAAGAAAACAATTAAAAGGGTTAAAAACAAAAAAAAAAAGAAGAAAGCACAGTTAGACTTCAGTTTGTTAATGAGCAACAAGGGCGGGAGTGTGTGTGCATTTAGAGCTGGATTTCCCAGACAGCTACAAAACAAAAGCAAAGCCGACAGAACACAAGGCCAAGATGGTGCAAGGGAGAGATGGGTAGAGACCTCGTGTGGCAAGTCAGAAATAAATGTCACAAAATTAGAAACAGCAGCACAATTTGCAACACTTAGCGCAGTTTCATCCTCTCAACTGGTTTCTTTCTAACCTCTCATCACCTGCAGAGCACTCTTCGCCCTCCCTCAGGAGGTTTTTGGGTTTTCTTGTTCTTTGTTTTTTTTTTTTTTTTCCTTTTTTAATGGCAGCACGATGTCTCTGGTTCTGAGGCAGTGCCTGATGTACGGACACCCGTTACAGGCAGTGCCGTTTAGTGTAAAGAGTGTTTAGACCGGGCTGAAGATGCTTCTCTTTCTGGAAAGCATGGGTCCTGTGCGTTCAGCCTGGAAATAAAATGAACCAAACCACCCGGGGCTGGCGGAAACAGGAAAATGTTTGGAAAAAAGGTTCGGGTGTGTGTGCATGTGTGTGTTGGGGTGTAAAACATCATTTGCCTGGGGGTGTCCAGGCAGGCGGCTCGCCGCAGGCCTGCAGCTGTGTCCTGGCGGGGGAACACCTCTGCAGTCTCAGTCCTGCCGGCATCTTGGGGACAAGGTGAGACTCTGCCATATTG
>VXBH01000350.1:354733-366053 GCA_013400035.1 Rynchops niger | reverse complement strand
TTTTTTTTTTTTTTTTTTAAGGTACGGGCCTGGTTGGAGGGGCCTATTTTAAACAGGGGAGGTCCCGGCCAGCAGGGGGCGCTGGCGCTCCACGGTTGGGCGGCGGGGGCGCGCCCGCGACTTCCGGCCGCCACTTCATGGCCGCCCCGCGCGCAGGTAGCTTCTGGCGGGGCGGGCATGGCGGCGGGCCCCGAGGAGGCCGGCGGCTCTCGGCGGGCCCTGCGGCTGGCGGAGCCTGCTCGGGGCCGGCGGCGGCGGTGGCGGGAGGCTGCCCGCAGGGGCCGCCGTCCTTTCAGCAGCGATGGCGGCAGTCGCCGGCCCCAAGCCCGCCGTCGGGTCTTGCGGTGCCTTAGCATCGCCTGTGGCAGCCGCCTGAGAAATCAGCGTGGCCGCGGCCGGAGGCTGTCTGCAGGTGAGGCGGGAGTGACGGGCGGCAGCCGCCGCGTGGCATTGTCCCTTCGGCCGCTCAGGGAGCAGCAGCGAGCGGGCGGGTGTCGCTTTGTTGCTGGGTGGGGGTCGGAGAGCCGGTGGGCTTCGGCCGGGGGGGCCCGGAGCTGACAGCGGGAGCCGCTTCTTCGGGATCCGCTGAACACCTGTTGGTTTAGCCATCCGTTTGTCCTGGGCAGTTCCGTGGCGGAGCCGTGTGACACACACAGTAACGCGGATACGCCCGGGGTGGCTGCCGGTGCTCTGTGGGCCCGTCAGAGAAGCTCTGGTCACGAGTCGATCACTTACCTCTACGGCTGGCAAATCTCCCCAGTCGCTTCCAGTGGACGGTGCTTCAGGCCCCTTGAAAACTTTTTCGCCGGGTACGTGTCTTGTAGGGAGAGGGCAGATCTGTCATCTGAAACATCTTAGTGTGAGAGAAGGTATGTTTTGCCTTAAAGCTGTTAGCCCATTATGTGTTACGCAATGTTATCATGTGGTGTGTCTCACGACTGATGAAGGAAGAGGTGATCCATGTGCTGCTGCTCCTTGGAAACAGATGGTTTTGTTTTCATAGTTCCAGAGTGTGTGGTTGGGGTCAATGCTGTGATGTAATCCTGTCCTCAGAAGCCGTTTAGCTCAGTTTCTCTTGACCACGGTGTCTTATGGGATATCGTCCTTTCCTTTCCTACTAAAGAGCTGCTAGGGATTTCTCTCAGGAAGAGCTGTGGTTCCTCAAGCACCATGTGTTGTGTTTCAGAGGGGACTGTGACCAGGGTGTTGTCAGCAAGGCTGCTGGGAGAGGAGGCAGAGGAGGGGTCTGCTACAACAGCAGCGGGGCTGAAGCAGGGAACCCAGAAGGGGCTGCTTTGCTTGTGGGATTTACAGGGACAGGGAAGGACTACGTGCTCCGTGGCACGGGAGGAAGCCCATCTTTTCAACCGAGAAGGTGAGGTGGCCTATCCCATGGGGTTCTGGGTGGTCTCTTGGCTCCAGGGTTGCAGAATGGAGGCTCAGGAGCTGGCAAAGTTCCTCCACTGCCGGGACAGGGGCAGAGCAGAGTGTGTCTCCCCAGGCCTGTGTCTCGGTGACAAGTTGGTGGGGCCTCTGTGCCTGTGAGGACCAGCCTGCTGGGTCCCCAGACGGACTCTGCTCTGGGAGCAGGCAGGGCAGGAAGCATCCGGCCAGGGTGAGGCTTAGCCTAGCATGAACTGAATGCCTGGCTGGCACTGAAAGCACTCAGGCTCAAAGAGGGATGGCTGCAATAAGTGCTTGTGCCAGTAGCCATCTAAGTGACACAACCCTTCTTTGTTTTTCTACAGATCCTGGCCCACGTGAAGGCCTTGTGGTTAGCTGATCTGATGAATGACAAAGCCATTCATTTCCTGAACCGCTTGGCTGGGCCGTGCAGAACTGTGCCTGTTTGGTGTAAATGCCAGTGTGACTTTGTTGGCAAAAACTGTTTTTCCTTGGCAGAGAGTTGTTAACTGCCCCAGTACTTGTTAGCTGCTTGTAATTTACTCTTGAGTGAATGTCTCTGAAGAGAGACTTGTGGCCAAAAGGAGAACTGAAGCATCGTGCTGGCCTGTGCACCCTGTTGAAGGCAGTGCGGATGTGATGGACTTCCCTGCAGAGCTCAGACTGGAGTAAACAACCTGACAGCCAGTGCAACCCCAGAGAAGCCTGTTTTTTCAAGCAGTCATGGCACCCATGTATGCTCTGTCCACTTGCCATCTGTGTCTCAGATAGTAACTACGTGACAACAATAGTGCTAATAACTTGGATTCCTGGAGCGGTTTTCATGTGGACATTTGGAAGTGCTGAAGGCATTTCTAGCTTGGATGTCTCTGATCCAGGTAATTCCATTCCAGGAGCTAAATGCCTTCATTTAAGCAGCCGCTGCCAAAGAAGGAGTGCTGGAAATAGCATACACAGCGAGCCACCATGCAAGGGCTGTGGAAAGGAGCCGAAGAATGTTTTGAGATGGTGACTGAGGTGAGTGAGTTGGCTCATTGGATAGGCAACTGGCTAGAGATGGGAGGGATAATAACAAGAAGGACTCAAAAGGGAGCTCCTGTGCAAGGAAAGAATACCAGAAGGCTTCTGGGGGTGAATGAAGGCGGCAGTGCCCGCAGAGCAGGCTGAAAGACCTGCCTGGCTCTACCGCATGGTTTGCAGCGTGTGAAGTGCCAAGCCAGCTGCAGGGAAACTGGCCAACACGAGATGTTTGTTGGCTGTTCACAGCTCTGTCTGGTACCAGGCGTAGGAGGTATTACAGGCTCTGGGAGCTGTAAATGCATCAGGGCACTGTAACTGCCAGGATCAGAGCATAGCTCTGCTGTGCGCACCTGCTGAGAGCTAGTGATGAGTAAGAAGGGAAGGCAGTGCTGAGCTGGTGGCGTCTGCACTGGCTGTTGGCGAGGCAGGACCTGCACACCCCTTGGGTTAAACACTTGCACAGGCAGTCAGCTGTCAGGAGGACAGGAGAGAGGAGTGGCCTTGCAGGAACAAGGGCAGGATGGCAGAAAATGCACCTAGCAGGTACGTGTAGTGAAAATACACTTTTATAAATGGAAATGGCTTTGCCGAGCCTTGGCAGTGTGAGGTGGCCCTTGTGCCCTTTTGTCCTGCCTATTCTCTAAAAGGTTCTCCTTGTCTTCCCCCTCTCTCTTGCTGTTAGCCTAATATTTCACTGCCTCCACTGACAGAAGGGGGGATAGAGGAAGTGTCGATGGAGTTGTGAAAAGCTTTTCCAATGGTCTGGATTTGCATCTAGATGTAAGTGTTGTTTTCCAAACCTTTTCTGAGATGAAGAAAGAACGTACTGTTGCACACTACTAGTACTACTACACGGGAAGTAAAGAATTTTTTCCTTTTATTTAATGAATTGGGAAGGGAGGGGGAGGTAAGAAGCAAAAAGCTACAAGGAGAAGTAGTGAGTTTGTGATATTCTTGATCTGTTGAGGAATATCAGGCCCTTGAAAGCAGTTCAAGTATTTTTCAGGGGAATCCTAATCCAACCTTGCAGACCCAAGTCCTCAGGCTTTAGATCAAACTTCGAGTCCCTGGACCTTTGAAATTCACAAGTCAGGAGTCTGCTTTTTGCCTGGTATTGCTTATGGCTGNCGCCTCCTGCTGTATGGGTGTGATGAGGACACAGAGAGAAGGGGGTGGTTCATTACTCCTCCTGCCATTGGTGAAGTGGAAACCTAAATCTGTCAGTCTTGGGTCTCAGACCAGTTTTTGTAGCATTAGAGGCATGAGAGCACGTCGGGCCTTTGGTCAGGAGATGGCTTTATTTGTGCCAAGTATATGTTACCAAAAGTGTGCAATAATGCTTGCGGAGAGAAAGACCTGAGTGCTGCCCAGCTCTAGTCTTTGCTCTGTGTACCCAGAAAATGTCTGGCTTAATCTGACAAGAAAACTACCAAACATTTCAGTGAAAAACGGCTTTCCCCAGTGGTGGTGGAGGAGAAGAAAGAACCTGCAACTGCTTCTTCTTATAAATCCTTAAGTATGTGCAGCTGTGTGAAGCTTGCTGCTGTAACCAGCTAGTAACTTCCATTGTTATAACTATTGAAAGGCATATTCTGTGTCCCCGCCCCCGTGCACAAAGCATGATAGTATTTGCTAACCTAACTTGCTAATTAGGTAATTGCTTGAGTAACACTTGCCTCTACCTTCTCCTAGAGGGATGATCTGTCTTGTCTTGGAAGCAAGAAAATGTCCCACTCTCGTATGCTTTTGATGATTCTCCGCTTAACTTGAGGTAATTCACTTCAGCTTGGACATGCGCCTCTGGAGTGTGACCTGCTACTGTGTGTGGTTATTGTCAGCACTGGGGGAAAGTGAAGGGCAAAACTTGGCAGAATTTTGGCCTGTTTACTCTTCTGTATAAAAGGATGCATTTTTGCAAGTTTGACAAATGAATTGTGATACTGACTGAGGTTTTGTGATTACACCCTAAGAGAGGCTGTAGCCAACGCATACATCAGCACAGCGTAAGTCGGGGGCAACTTGATTCCTACCCCCAAAAAATGAGACAGAGAACTAAAAAACCCAAACAAAACCTTATTTGGCTGCCTATTTTTTTTTTTTGTGCAGGACACTAATTTTCAGTATTCCTCACCGCTGTTTGGTATGTGAGAGTTAGAACCACTTGTAGCACAGGTTTCTTGCCAGCTTCTGGTTAAACCTTACCCACTTGCCCTTGCTCTCTCTCCGGTTGGATTCTGCCAGCTCCTGGGTGGAGGACGGAGCTGACTGCACAGGGGACTGTCCTGCTGTGAAGTCTGGAGCTGGAGGAAGGGCCCTTCCCCTGCCTTTCTGCAGCTCAGGGCCCAGCTGTGGCTCTACAGTTAGTGGTTTCGGGGGGGGGGCCTGGCAGTGATGAGGTGGGGAAGAGGGGGCTGGCTGTAGCACTCTCTTTGGAGGGCTCATTGGTGAGTTGAACACAGCTGCTCCTGAGCCTAACAGCTTGTGTATCAAGTGGTATTCTTTGGTTGCCAGTAAAAAAGGACTTTGGTTGAGACGTTCTTTGTGTGAGGGCAAGGACTCCACTGATGAGAGGCGGCTGAGAGTTTTTGAATGCAGGGGGGAGTGAGCAGAGAATATTCTATTGTTTTTCTTGAGCTGGGATTAGTTTTGCCTTGTCTGCTGTCTCTATTCCTATTCCCCTGTTGCTTCTGCAGTTTGTTCCTAACTGTACCTGCTCCAGGCCCTGTGTTCTCCCCAATGTGTTTATATGGTACCTGCACATGAGGATTTGGTGAGTTGTTGGAGTGACAAAAAGAGCTGATAGGTCAAAGCTGCAGGGATAACTACAGTTGTTCAGAGTCCTTATGTCTCAAGCCACCTATAAGCAGTGTAGTTGGCTGCATGGGCCACCACCTGTGGGTGGCAGCTGTCTCATCTACTTTCCTGATAGGGGGTGGGGGGAGTAGTTTTATTTGGGTTAAAGCTTTGCTCTCTAGGGCTTCTGTTCTTAAACCGAATGGAAAGCTTCTACAGTACTACTGCCAAAGAAATGCTAGCAAGAGCCAGCCTGTCTGCCAGAGCCTCTTGCCTTGAAACTATGGCTCCCTGCTCATCGCTTATCAAGTTGTTAGACCTCAGGATAAAGGTCTGTTTTCCAAATAAAAATAGCAATCAGGAGGCTCACTGAGCTGATGATTTCATGGGATCATCCAAGTGATTGTCATTGGGGTTTGCTTCAGAAATTGTTTTCTTCAAGGGAGACACGCGGCCTCTTAAAAATAGGGTGCCTGGCAGGCATCTCCTTGCACTGGTGGGGTGTTGACCTCCCCTTGGAGTACTTGTGCGAGTAGGCTAATGCCAGCTCTAACAAGCAGAGTGATGGGGTGGTGGCCTGTTGGAAGTTGCAATTTGATTATATTTGGGAACTGTGTTGTTGCTGTGATTAGCTAGACTTGTTGTGTTTGAGATCATATATGTTCCTCATGTAGGAGCACTGGATTGCTGCTTAGGAGGTATGTGCTTAAATTATAACTTAACTGAAATTATCTTGTGTATTACATAATTTCTTTAGTAT
The DNA here is from genome assembly GCA_013400035.1 of Rynchops niger. Lineage (NCBI taxonomy): Eukaryota > Metazoa > Chordata > Aves > Charadriiformes > Laridae > Rynchops > Rynchops niger. The sequence goes on along the minus strand of VXBH01000350.1, from coordinate 360,076 downwards.
ATGTGAATTAAACGTATTCAGTCGGTTTAAGATGGATAGTTTCTAAGGAAAATCATACTCACTTGGGCAAGTATTTCGCGTTGTATATTGTAAAAAATATTCTTGTTGTAGCAAAGTGAAGAATATCCTCTCTGTCTGTTGACAGCTGTAGCATGCTTCTCCAGGCAGGGGCTACCTGTTGCTGGGACTGTGCCAGTGCAGCAGTGGTGCAGGGGTGTGAACTGGTGGTGCCAGTGGACTGAGCTGGGTACAGGGGAGACTGGAGCCTGGGAGTCGTGCTGGAGTGATGCTGAGTTGGGATGAAGCCAAGGGCCTGTTGGAGAAGGTGTGACAGTGTTAGTCTGAAGTCTGTATGAGGTTACGCTCTGGCTGTGTGCCTCTCCTTCCTCCATCTCTCAGAGATGCTGAGGCTGCTCCTCTGCTGCTCCTGTGCTGGGGAGTCTCTTCCCAGGTGGAGACAGGGCTTCTGCGGCCTTGGCATTTTATACCTGTTCCTTGTAGTGACGCTACAGTGACCATTGACCATGTCCGACAGTGTAAAGCCCTAACAGGAAGGCAAGGGTTGCGTCTGCAGCTTCAGAAAAGTTACTGGGAACCTTGCTCCAGGTTACTATTGGTATGTCTTGACCTAAAGTGCATTACAGTTGTCTCTGAAGGAACTGAAAGAAGTGTGTGACACCTGGTCTCAAAAAGGCAAGTTTGGGATGTGTTGAAAGACCTCCTCTTTAAGTATTTCTCTCGCCTTTGTCTCAGTGGAGAAAGACACATGGGGTAAGACATGTGTCAGAATGTTTTGCAGAAATCTGACAACGCAGCAGTCAAATGCGGGGGCGGGGGTGGGGGGAATGGAACCCAAAACATGAAAGGTCACTGAAAGAAACTTGGCGGGATGGAAATGAATAGTCAGGGTCAGCCCTGTGGAAATGGATGATTCCTGGGGAATTGCTTTGGTGTTCCTGCTTTGCTGGCCTGTTCTGCACCTATCTGGTAGTGCTTGTTCTGATTTAAAAAAAAAAAACAAAACAAAAACAAACAAACCCCAAACAAAACACATGCTTTTAAAGGTTTCAAAATACCATAATGGGATTATCCAAAAGTGCCAGAAGCACGTGTTGCAGAGGTTGTTGGAACTCTGTAACCCAGTGACTCCGTTACAGGAGAGCATGACAGAATTGTGTCAGAAGGCTCAGGGATGCTTTTGTTCTGGGGTCGTAGCTCTAAAACTATTTCTTAAGGAGTTTCATTCCTCCAGTGCCATGGAAAAAGCTCGCTGCCTGACCTCTCCTTTTTCACTCCTCTTTCATGATGCAGCTTTCACTTGGGTAATTTTGGAAAAGCAATTAATTACTTGGCTTTGTAGATCGGTTGGTAGTACCAGGAAGGTGAATGCTTGAACCCATAGTGCATAAATTGGCTACAGATGGAATTTCTGAAGGAGGAACAACGGGAGGAAGAAAATAGCAAGTTCACAAAAAAACTGTGTCTATCAAACATATCAAAGTTCAATTGCCAAATGCTGTTTGGCAGTGTGTTCCGAGTGGCTAGTTTTGGTTAGCATAAATTTTCGGGAAATCCAGGCTTGTGTGTAGCAAAAGGTGTCTGTCTGTCTGTGTCCTGCTCCACATGTCTGGCGGTAGGGCAGTTGTTCCCTACTCCCAATATGGCCTCATTAGTGCTGCAATATTTTGACCTAACAGATGGGCTTAGGAGTGGAAAGAGAATGCCTGTTTGCTGTAAGGGCTGTGAACGCTTGCCCTTTTCTCCGTCCGCTGCTTTCCTGCGTGCAAGATAAAGCTGCTTTATTGTTCTCCCCGGTCCATAGTCTAACTATCTCTGAAGCTGCTGTGGGTTTGCCACTTTTGTTACTGTGTTTTTGCGGAGTTCTCATTGAGGTTTTCAGTTCAAAGCTTCAGAGACCACATCCCCTGAGATGTATCAGCCCACAGCCCGTATCAGCAGCTGTGCCAGAGATGGTGCCAAATGCTTTTTTCCTCTGCTCGGCTGCAATCTTCACAAACCTCTGCGAAAGAAGGAAGCCTTAGATTCCTACCCAGCTTTGTGCTAAAGGTTTTTTTTTTCCCCCTCTCTCAGCAGAATGCCAGTTGGCAGCGTTTCTCCGCGGTCGCCCTTTTGTTGTGCGGTGACAGTGCAGGACAGGCGGAAAGGATCCACAGGGCTCAGCGAGTACGAGGTACGTCTGCGATGGGTGTCTGCTTTTTTCCTAAGGTCCTTGCAGTGTGGACTTCGAAGTTAACATGAAGGCTTTGTCACCTCTCCTCCTACAGTTTTTTGTATGAAATGCTTTAACAAAACAGTAAAAATAATATGAGATCTGTTCTGGCGCGTGTTACACAGACAAAAGCATTCTCCAGTCTGCTGGTCCTTTTTGGAAGCCTGATGGATTGCAGCCCTGGGGATGTAATTTCCTCCACTCCCCCACCAGGAGCCTCAAAAGGAAAAGCATTTTGGGGGGGATCTTTTATCTCATTGACTTTTCTATTAAAAAAAGCTAAAATTGTATGATTTACAAACTGACTTGTGTTGTTTAAACTGCCACTGCGAAATAGCTGTAGCATACAATGTATGTGGCATGTTTAAGCAGTTAGGTGTTTGTTCTAAAGGTTTAAAAAGAGAGGCAACTGAATGTTGCCGGGTTTTTCCTGGTATTAGGACCGAGCACTCTGAAGTACTTTATTCCTGTCTGGCTTTCAGTGGAACGTTTCCCTGGCAGCACAGTAGCATCTCTCTCTCGGGCAGTGCTGCTGGCCAGATGTCCCTCCTCCTTGTGTAACACCCAAAAAAAACCCTGCAGTCAAATTACTGCTGTGTGTTTTGGAGAGGAGTAGTTTTAATGGTATCAGCTGACAGCTGTGTGAGGTAAATTAGTGCCAAAGGGGAGTCAAATACTTGTAGAGTATGAGTATTTTTACTGTATGTATATAAACATAGTGTCACCTTTTCAGCACGAATTGAATGATCGAGGTTTGTTCTTTATTTTCCCTTTTGCTCTTCAGGGTTTGACCCATCCCCCTCGGCTGCATTTGACATATCCCCCCCTGCCCCAAAAGAGGCGGGTCATGACCCCAAAATGTGTGAAAATTGATGGGGGTGGATTAAAACATGTTAAAACCTCTAAATGTGGGCGTGAGGCATTGAAATTAAAGTCTGTCATTTTTATATCTATTGATAAATAATTTATGTATATAAAGGTGTTAAAACCCTGTATCTCTAAGCATTCTGTGGTTCTATGTTATAGAAAGGGGTTTAGAATATGGAAAGATAGAAGATTTATATGTAAGGAGATACTAAAGTGTCCTATGTCTAAATGCATGTTCTATAGAATAAGTGCTAACATAGAAGTCTAAATGCATCGGAGTCTAAATAGATAATATATATTCCCTAAATTGTTGTGTGTACGTGTGAATAGATACATTAATGTAAATGTCTATGCTCTATAAGGTTTTTAAAATGCAAAGAAAGCCTATTTCTAGACAGGATTTAAAAACTCTCTCTCCCCTCTTATCTCTCTTGAAGACGTAAAAGTGCTTTCCAAGGCTGCCCCTTTTCCCCCCTCGCCATTTCAGGCTGATTTCCCCCAAATGGGGCCTTTCCCCCGGGGGGTGGCGCACACCAAGCGGGAGCTGCTGCCGTGCCACAAAAATACCCCGAAGGCCCTGATTCCGGGTCTGCGCCGGGGGGGTGGGGTGGGGAAACCGACAATTTGGGAGAAAAAACCTGCCACTTTGGGGCTCCTGGGAAAGCCAAATCCAGCTGTATTTGCGCAGCTGGAAAGGAAAAAAAAAAACCAAACCGTTTTCATCCAGAAAAGCACAAATCACTGATTTCTATGTTGTGGATCAGGTGCCAGCCTCTCTCCCGTGCCCCCGGCGGCCTGGCTGCTGTCCCCTGCCCGGCTCCGGTGCCCCGCGCGGAGCGATGCCGCGTCCCTGGGGCTCGTTCGAGGGCGAAACCCCCTGTTCCGCAGGCTCGTGGTGCAGAGGGGCTGCCTGTCGCTGCCCGGGGGGCGAGAGCTGGGAGCCCCGCAGCCCAGTAAGTGGTTGCGGCGCCCGGCCGGCCTAAAGCGGGCTGAGAGCGGTCCCCGCTCATCACCCTCATGAGCGCCGNTTTAAAATGCAAAGAAAGCCTATTTCTAGACAGGATTTAAAAACTCTCTCTCCCCTCTTATCTCTCTTGAAGACGTAAAAGTGCTTTCCAAGGCTGCCCCTTTTCCCCCCTCGCCATTTCAGGCTGATTTCCCCCAAATGGGGCCTTTCCCCCGGGGGGTGGCGCACACCAAGCGGGAGCTGCTGCCGTGCCACAAAAATACCCCGAAGGCCCTGATTCCGGGTCTGCGCCGGGGGGGTGGGGTGGGGAAACCGACAATTTGGGAGAAAAAACCTGCCACTTTGGGGCTCCTGGGAAAGCCAAATCCAGCTGTATTTGCGCAGCTGGAAAGGAAAAAAAAAAACCAAACCGTTTTCATCCAGAAAAGCACAAATCACTGATTTCTATGTTGTGGATCAGGTGCCAGCCTCTCTCCCGTGCCCCCGGCGGCCTGGCTGCTGTCACCTGCCCGGCTCCGGTGCCCCGCGCGGAGCGATGCCGCGTCCCTGGGGCTCGTTCGAGGGCGAAACCCCCTGTTCCGCAGGCTCGTGGTGCAGAGGGGCTGCCTGTCGCTGCCCGGGGGGCGAGAGCTGGGAGCCCCGCAGCCCAGTAAGTGGTTGCGGCGCCCGGCCGGCCTAAAGCGGGCTGAGAGCGGTCCCCGCTCATCACCCTCATGAGCGCCGAGAGCGGGATAATAAATGGGGTGCTGCCGCCCGGGGCCGCTCCGACAGGTGGGGAGCAGCGCGGGCGCCGTGACACCGCCCCGCCCTTCCTCGGCCACGCCACCGCCCTCCCATGGCCACGCCCCGCCGCCCTCTCCCCGCTGCTGCCTCGCCGTGGCCACAGCCCGGTACTGCAGCGCCGGCCCCGCCGGCGGGGCCGGGCCGTGACCACCGGGGAGGCGAGCGAGCCTCTTCGGCAGGGGCGGGGGTGTCTCCCGATGGTGGGCCCGANGGGAGCCCCGCAGCCCAGTAAGTGGTTGCGGCGCCCGGCCGGCCTAAAGCGGGCTGAGAGCGGTCCCCGCTCATCACCCTCATGAGCGCCGAGAGCGGGATAATAAATGGGGTGCTGCCGCCCGGGGCCGCTCCGACAGGTGGGGAGCAGCGCGGGCGCCGTGACACCGCCCCGCCCTTCCTCGGCCACGCCACCGCCCTCCCATGGCCACGCCCCGCCGCCCTCTCCCCGCTGCTGCCTCGCCGTGGCCACAGCCCGGTACTGCAGCGCCGGCCCCGCCGGCGG
>VXBH01000350.1:255993-348992 GCA_013400035.1 Rynchops niger | reverse complement strand
GTTTGGATATTTTTTTTTTTTTTGAGTCAGAAGTCTTGTAATGAGTGTTCAGGTGTGGCAAGGTGGTTTAATAGTATGCTCTTTTTTTGCTCTAGGATCTCTGCATTTTCTTGGAAATCCTGACTTGATTGAAGATGGAGCTGTGTTGCTTTTTTTTTTTTTCCCCATCGGTTTTTGTGCGTACTGTGTAAGTTGCTGATAGCACTTAACTTGTTAGGGTAGATGGTGAGATTATCTAACATGAGTTAGTATCTTGTATGTATCTGTATGTGGAGCTGGGTAGCATCAAGAAGGAGCGTAGAACAGATGATTTTGTGAAAGTGCGATGGTAATTTGTGTTTGTTGGTATCTTAGGTGACATAAATGATTGTCACTGCAGTCTCTGATGTTGGGATTGGCATGGCACAAGTGAACGGAAAGTCACAGCGTTTGGGAGGATGAGGGTATTGTGGAAGAGGTTGGCGTCTCCTCTCGAGATGCTTATTGCTGGTGCTGTGGTGTCTCCTTTTTTTGCAGATGAAGAGAAACCCGGTAACTGCAGGAACATATCAGCTAGCTGTGTTTTGTGGTTTCCGTCAAGGATGGATTTGGACACCTGGCTTTCTGAAAGTTGAGTCGAGGCACCTGCAATGGAGAAGAACCAAGGCTGACAGCTGTAGAATGGGAATTTAAGTTACTGCAGGGGAGAAGGCTGTCTTGAAGCAGACCCCATTGGGCAAGTAATTTTGGGCAGATCGCCAAAAAATCCTGCAGCCCCAAGGTCTGTGTGGCGTTGCAAGGGGTTTGCAAAGAGCTTTCAAACAAGCCACAGTTTTCCGTTCTGGCTCTCTGGGTGTGGGGGCAATCTCCAGATGTGGGGAAATTTTGGATGCCGGCCCTTGCGATCTGAGACAGGGTGGTTTTGAGGCTGGAGGCACCAGGAAAGCCCGCAGCCCCAAGGTCTCTGCGGCATTGGAAGTGGTTTCCAAAGAGTTTTCAAACAAGGCACAGTTTTCCCTGCTGGCTCTTTGGGTGTGCGACCAGTCTCCAGACATAGGGAAATTTTGGAGGGCGTCCCTGGCAATCTGAGAAAGGGTGGTTCTGAGGCTGGAGGCAGCAGGAAAGCCCACAGACAAAACGTCTGCATGGCGTTGGAAGCGGTTTGCAAAGAGCTTTCAAACAAGCCAAGGTTTTCCCTGCTGGCTCGTTGGACCAATCTGCAAACATAGGGAAATTTTGGAGGGCGTCCTTGGCGATCTGAGAAAGGGTGGTTTTGAGGCTGGAGGCAGCAGGAAAGCCTGCAGCCCCAAGGTTTGTGCGGAGTTGGAAGTGGTTTCCAGAGAGCTTTCAAACAAGCCACAGTATTCCCTGCTGGCTCGTTGGGTGTGGGACCAATGTCCAGACATAGGACAATTTTGGAGGACGGCCCTGGCGATCGGAGCAAGGGCGGTTTTGAGGCTGGAGGCGCCAGGAAAGCCCGCAGCCCCAATGTCTGTGCGGAGTAGCAAGCGGTTTCCAAAGAGCTTTCAAACAAGGCACAGTTTTCCCTGCTGGCTCTATGGTTGTGCGACTAGTCTCCAGACATAGGGCAATTTTGGAGGCCACCCGTGGCGATCTGAGAAACGGTGGTTTTGAGGCTGGAGGCATCAGGAAAGCCTGCAGCCCCAAGGTCTGGGCGGCGTTGGAAGCGGTTTCTTGCGAGCTTTCAAACAAGCCACGGTTTTCCCTGCTGGCTCTATGGGTTTGCGGCCAGTCTCCAGACATAGGGCAATTTTGGAGGCCGGCCCTGGCCATCTGAGAAAGGGTGGTTTTGTGACTGAAGGCACTAGGAAATCCCGCAGCCCCAAGCTTTGTACGGCGTTGCAAGGTGTTTCCAACGAGCTTTCAAACAAGCCACAGTTTTCCCTGCTTGCTCTTTGTGCGTGGGACCAATCTCCAGACATATGGAAATTTTGGATGCCGGCCCTGGCGATCTGAAAAAGTGTGGTTCTGACGCTGGAAAAGCTACGAAAGCCTGGTGCCCCAAGCTCTATGCTTGGGTTTGCAAAGGGTTTGCAAAGACCTTTCAAACAAGCCACTGTTTTCCCTGCTGGCTCTTTGCGTGTGCGACCAGTCTCCGGACATGGGGCAATTTTGGAGGCAGGCCCTGGCGATCTGAGAAAGGGTGGTTTTGAGGCTGAAGGCGCCAGGAAAGCCCGCAGCCCCAAGGTCTGTGCGGCATTGCAAGGGTTTTCCAATGAGCTTTCAAACAAGCCACAGTTTCCCCTCCTGGCTTTTGGGGCTTGGGACCATTCTCCAGTCTTAGGGAATATTTGAAGGCCCGCTCTGGCGATCTGAGAAAGGGTGCATTTGAGGCTTGAAAAGCTACGAAAGCCTACAGCCCCAAGCTCGGTGCCGCATTGCAAGGGTTTTTCAAAGAGCTTTCAAACAAGCAACAGTTTACCCTGCTGGCCCTTTGTGCGTGGGACCAATCTCCATACATGGGAATATTTTGGAGTTCGAGCCTGGCGATCTAAGAAAGGGTGGTTTGGTGGCTGGAGTCGCCTGGAAAGCCCGCAGCCCCATGTTCTCTGCGGCGTTGCAAGGGGTTTCCAAAGAGATGTCAAACAAGCCACGGTTTTCCCTGCTGGCTCTTTGGGCGTGGGACCTATATCCCGAAATAGGGAAATTCTCGAGGCCATCCTTGGCGATCTGAGAAAGGGTGGTTTTGAGGCTGCAGGAGCCAGGAAAACCTGCAGCCCCAAGGTCTGTGCGGCGTTGCAAGTGGTTTCCAAAGAGCTTTCAAACAAGCCACAGTTTTCCCTGCTGGCTCTTTGCGTGTGGGACCAATCTCCAGACATAGGGAAATTTTGGAGGCCGGCCCTGGCCAACTGATCAAGGGTGGTTTTGAGGCTCAATGCCCCAGGAAAGCCCGCAGTCCCAACTTCTATTGGGCCATGCAAGCCGTTCCCAAAGAGCTTCAGAACAAGCCACACTTTTCCCTCCTCGCTCTTTGGGCGTCTGAGCAGTCTCCAGACATAGGGCAATTTTGGAGGCCACCACGCCAACTGAGCAAGGGCTGTTTTGAGGCTGAAGGCACCAGGAAAGCCCGCAAACCCAAAGTCTGTGGGGCCATGCAAGCGTTTCACACAGCCCTTTAGAACAAGCCCCAGTTTGCCTGCCTGGCTCTTCGGGCGTGGGACCAGTTCACAGATATATGGAGCTTTTGGAGGCTGGCGCTGCACCAAGTGATAAATGGTGGTTTTGCGGCTGAAGGCGCCAGCAAATCCTGCAGACCCAAGATCTGTTCGTCAATGCAAGCGTTTCTCAGAGAGATTTAGAACAATCCACAGTTTTCCCTCCGGGCTCATTTGGAGTGGGATTAATCCTCAGACATACGGAAATTTTGGAGGCCTGCACTGCACAACATGAAAAAGGAGTTTTTTGAGACTGAGGATGCCATGAAAGCCTGGAGCCCGATGGTCTGTGGGTTCATGCAAGTGGTTACCAGAGATCTTTAGAACAAGACACAGTTTGCTCTCCTCGCTCTTTTGGAGTGGGACCAAACTCCGGACATACAGAAATTTTGGAGGCTGGTGCTGCGTCAAGTCAGAAAGGGTTGTTTTGAGGCTGAAAGTGCCAGGAAAGCCTGCAGCCCCAAGGTCTATGGGGCCATGCAAGCAGTTCCCAGAGAGCTTTAGAACAAGCCACAGTTTTCCCTGCTGGCTCTTTGGGCGTGGGATCAATCTCCAGATATATGGAAATTTTTGAGGGTGCTATGCACCTTTTTAGTAGCCCGAGGTCCTGTTGGTACAGCTTTTTACTTTAAGAGTAAAGGTTAGTTACTAATAACCTACAATCAAGATTTGATATAAGGAAATTATTTTCTATGTGCTAATTTTAATCTCAGAGATAATTTCTGAGATATGTGCAGTTGTGTAAACTGTTAAACAGTGTTTCTAAATCAGAGAAAACTAGTGTATTTTGAGTTGTTTCATTTTTTGCTATCCAAAGGTTATATAAAATGTAAAATAAAGCTTGGGAAACACTTGCAGAAATATTTTGGTAAATATGTAAATTGAATAACAAAAAAAGGTAGTCTTCTGATAGAAGTGGGGTGTAACCATAAGCTTTGCATTTTGAAGTATGTTGCTGTAAATCCTTTCCTGTCACACTGACGCATTTTGTTTGTTGTAGTGAAGTCTTTATATTGTTTTCACAGAAACTCACCACAAATTTCAGACACTTCATTTGTATTGGAGAAGTATTACAATTGTTTGCATATTAAAGTAAACCCAAGCTAAAGCAATAAATTATCACTTCAAATACTTTTTCTTACATCTTTTTTGTGCTGTCATTTTCTATTTGTCCATATCCTTATTCGGAGCCCATTTTCACCTCTGTTGTAAGTCATAGTATTTGTGAGAAGCAGGATGGTTAAATATTTCTGTCATTCTATAATAAAAAGAGAGATTTGAAATATTTTTACATGTCAGTTAACAGAATTTGCTTGATAACACAGTCCTGCTATGTTGCTTTTTTGGCAGATGTTGGCATGGTTAAAGTCTCCCATGAGGACCTCAATCTTTAGTTCAATGCTGCAAAGTTGTTGTGCTTTACTTGAATGAGCTATCTCATTCCTCAGAATCTGCGTCCTGTGTGTTCTCATAGGTACTGATGTTAGTGGTAGTAGCAGTATTAAGTATTTTATATGGCAGACACAGCTCAAGTGGCTGAACAGAAATGAACTAGATGTTTATTTTCTTGCTGCTGTTTGTTTGTTTGTAAATTTGGTTTAAAGGGCCATCCAATAAAACCACAAAATCAGTGAGGTTGCTTGGGTTTCACTAGATGCCTGGACTGGCAGGCAGCCAGATCATTAACGGTGATGATATGCAACATGGAGAAAACCCCGTTTTAATTGCAGAATCTTGGTTCGGTTTGAAAAGCTGGCAGCTTACAAGCAAGAGAAAATGTCTTTGTGGAGCATTTCATACGGAAGTTTGTGGGACTTAGTAGTGTCTTACTATGCTGTTAGGCAGCTTACGTTAAGACACAATGCATGCTGAAAACATTAGCATAGTTTTTTGCATTGAAAAAGCAAACATTTATTGCATAGCAGACAAAGACCATACAGGCACAGTAAGGCTAAATTTGCAGTCAAGGAAGTCTTTCTCAGAAGTTGTATCTTGTTCGATTACAATGCTAGGGACAGCAATATAAGCATTTCTTTTCAGTGAATAGTCTCCACCTCTGTTGCAGTAACCCACATTAAATCCAATTTACCTCACTGTTTATTTCCACCTTTTCCTTTGGTTTTCTTTTGGGGGAAAAAGTACAACTCACTGGACAAGCAGAGAAGTATAACGTGGGCAATCACTATCACGAATAAATCAGGAATTATTTAAAAGGCGAGTGAGACCATCTACTTTTTTTAGAAGAAATGAATTCTGAAGACCTGACCTTTGTTTTCACTTCTTTGATTCACAAGAATTCCAGGATTGTTTCTTCTTATTTGCATTGGTTTAAAGGAGCGTAGACTCCTAAAGGAGTGTAGGCTAATGGCTTACTATCAGCTCCATTTGCAATCACTGGCATTTGTGCTCCAAGTGAGAAAAGTGGAACATTAGTATTTGTATTCAGTTCCATCACAATGGGCAAGCAATTGAATTTAATAATTTTTCAGCTTAGCTTGATTCGGAAAGCTTCTACAGAAGAGAACATGGGATGGAATTTCACACTTGAATGGGGCATTCTGCACTTGAGTAATACAGCAGTTTAGATATTGATCAGAAAAAGGCTTCCTTGAATAGCTTGGCTTCCCCTGTGTTATTTAGTCAATATTCTGCTTATCTTGGTAATGATAATCCATTTTACTTGGTTCTCATTTGCTAGCATGGTTTTGTTATGTTTTCTTTTGCAGGCTTTGCAAGAGAATAGTAATATTTAAAATCACTTTAATATTCTTAAAAAAAAATGTTTCTATTACCTGCACCTTGAGAAAGAGAACTGAAATCTGGAAGTAGACATATTACTCAAAATCATTCACATAGGTTAAAATTTACTAATCTGGCAAGCTATTTAGACAGTGGAATTTTTACTGTAAATGGTTGCTCACTGAGCACTCAAAATGAAAACATTTTTGTTTTGTGAAACATGGCGGTCATTTTCATTTCAAAATGAAACAATTTTTCATGAAACTCTTCAGTTACTATCAACAACCTTGGAAGGGTTTGTATCGTTTGTAGGAGCCTTCTAAACTATGTTACTCTCCATCAATTACAAAAATGTCGACTTGGGCGTATGCTGACATTTGTGCTTGGGGCTAGAGTGGGAAAAATTTTTGTCCCAGCTCTCCCGGTGAACTGTCACATGCCTCAATCTGTCAGGCTGGTGACAACATGCTCTTTGGCGTCCCTTCTCTTGACAGAAGTGAGCGACTGAGTGTTTGGGCTGATGAGGATTTGCAGTCTTGTTGCTTAGCAGATCAGAGCAATAGCTTTTTTTTTTTTTTTTTGCAAAATAAGTTTTATAACAGCTTTGATGAAATAGTATTTCCAAAGGAGTCGCATTTTCGACACTAAACCAGAACATTCAACAGCGTTGTCAGTCATTTGCGTTAGGTTTTCTTGCACTGATACGTGTTCTGTCAGAAACATTTCCAGAAGTGCTAATTATACCTTTATTGCTGGGGAGGCAGGTGTAGTGGATTTTTGCTTTTGATGGTGGTCCTGTTTAAAATTAGTACACAGAGGAGTTAATGGTGAACTTCAGGAGGAGCTGGATGCCATTCCAGGGGAACCAAGTCAAACACAGGGGCTGGAAATCAGCTATTTCCTTTGATTCCTGCCACTTTTGCACAAAGTCTGCTTTGCAGATATTGTAGGTGCACATGTGCTGGGAAGGTAAAGAATTTCTCATGCACAAATTAAGGAGGCATAAAATCGCAGCACTGGAAATCTGAAGCAGGCTACATGGAAAATAGGGTCAATATAATAGGTTAATGAAATAGAAGTTGGGCAATTACTGCATTTCTTCATGGTGAAAGGCAGAGTTACAGTTGCAATCAAGTAGTAGAAATATTCTGTGTGTTTGAAACCAGAAAGAAAAGAAACGAAACGAGTGTTTTACACTGCAGAGTGAATAAATGAGTGAATAAATCACAGGCACTTAGGCTAAAGCAGGAATTGTCAGAAAGAAGAGCCTAATGATCTGTTGTGCCCACATAGAAGTGTTTCTTAGTTTGAGATGAATGCTATGTAGGCTGAAATACTTGAATTGGATTATTTTACTGAACTGAGCCATGAGGGAAAATCACATTTAGGGACTGAAGAAAAAAACAAACTGCAGCAGAATCTCAGCTTCTTGACAGTAAGCTTCCAGCAACCATGTTTTATGGCCTAATAAAAATAAATAAAAAAATGATCTTCTCTTTTCATGGTAGCTTTAACTGTAATGTGCCTTTGCTGGTCAGCTACAAGCCCTGCCACCAGTATACACATTTATGCACATATGCACAACCTGATGTATGCAGTATTTCAGCTTATCAGATGATTTGGGAAGAAAGGCTCTGCAGAGATGTAATAATATAATTTATATCTTGTGTTATGAGGGCCTCCAGGGTTTTGAAACAGATACGGTTGCACGCAGGCGGGAGGATAAGTAATCATTGCAAGCGATGCAGCCGGCAGAAATAAAGCATGAAGAGGACAGCTTGTGTACCAGCTTCATGCAGCGAGGTGCAGGGTGTTCTGGCCCTGGTCCAGAGAAGCACTCAAACAAGTTCTTTATCTGAAGCACAACCATAAGCGCGTTTGTCCCTTCCTGATTCAAAGGAAGTGGTCACAGCTTGCACGGCTAAAATTTAGGAAAGTAGTTGCCTAATATATATGCTAAAGTAATTTTATTCAAAAAAAGGGACCCAGAGCTATTAGCAAACCATCCGCACACCAGCTTAAAGCAAGTTGGTAATAACTTCTCTTCATCCACTCGCTGAATGCTTGTTTGATCACCTTTCATGTGCTAGATTTCTGAGTAAACCCCAAAATGTTCTTGCTGTTTCCACCCATGCTTAGCCTTCACATAATCTCCTGGGTTTTATTATTCTTGTGAAAGAAGTTGTTTGCACCCAAGAGTCCTGCCAAAAGTTCTGATCCTGTAGACAGTGCTGCATTCAGCACTTCCCAGCTCTCAGCAATCCTTTTGGGAAAGTGGGAAGTATTTGCAAGGCTGAATTCTAGACAAGCAACAAAGCTGGGGGAAAGAAATTACAGCCCTTCTTTTTTGCTGCTGGTGCACGTTTCACTCTGCAGTCTTCCAAAGAGCTACTGAAATGGCCAAAGTGCTGTCCTGCCACCGGGTGAGTGCAATTAATTAATCTGCAGCTTTGAGTCTCAGCACAATAGCTAAATACCAAGAAGTCTGCTGTCTCCGCATCCTGCAATTTCTCTGTCTCTGGATAAACTGCATTCATGATTTTTATTGATTCAAGTACTAACAGTTGCTGAGTTAAGTGTCATGTTTGTTACAGCTCGAGTTGAAGGCTCTTGAACATACAAAACCAGTGTCTGGATTAAGATTTTAGTGTTGTTTAAGATTTTCAAACCTTTTAGAAGCATCTTCAAATTCTCTTTAAAAGTAACAAATGTTCATATTGAAGTAGAAACTATAGTTTGCTTTCATGTACAGTAGGCAAAACTAAATCTAAATTGTTGTAAAAAAAAAAAGGCACTTTCTTATATCCTGGTCTTAAATATTGCTGGGCAGACAGGTTAAATACTGGCTTAATACAAGAACTCAGGAGTGTGAAAATGAAGCGAGTATCAATTCAGAAACTTAAGTTTTTCTATTGGAGAAGACAGACAATGTTCCTGATACCACCTATATGTGATCTCATCCCACATATTGATACTCCTACAAGGCAGTGGAAATCCAGAGTACTGAAAAGCTTTTGGGTCACATCTGATCTGTAAGAGATGACAGCACATGTAATAAAATTGGGGGATAATTTTCCCTTTTGAAACCTGGATTATTTTGAATAATTCAGTTCAGTGTTCTGCCACCCTTCTCGCAGTCCACAGTTCTATTACTCTTGAATGCCAGACCACGCTGCCGCTGGTGTACTGGCGGAAGAACTACCTATGGAGCACTCGGATAACATGATCTGTATTTCCACTGCCTATCCATTGAATCTGTCCAGCTTTGCCGCTCTGAAAAACCAGAATCATCCCCATTCCCAGATTCTCCAAAGTGCCATCGTGACTCAGAGTTATAACTGAATGAAGATGTGTGTTTGGTTACAGGGAAATCTGGCTGCATTGCCAGCTGTAACCATCTTAGATGGTTAAGGTATTTTTGCATGCCTTGATGCAATTTACAGGAAAGATGGTATCAGCCCCAGGATAAGTGAGAAATGATCAAGTTAAACCATTAAATCAGAAAGGCTCTTTTCAATTATTCCTTCTGCTTGTTCAGCTTCCAAGTGGCTGTTACAAACCAGAAATTGATCTTGGCCTCCTGGTTACTTGAAGCTTGAACTCTTTTCCAGGGAACTCTTTTTGTTGTTCTATATGGGCGGCCTCTTTTGAGACTGATAACGTTTATTTTAAATCAGGAGATAAATTTTAGAAAATTAATGCATATGCTTCTTCTAAGTAATTCTTTTGCCATTGTTCTGTAGAGCCTTACTGCTTCTTTATATGAGGAGCAAGGACTGGGGAGGACTTCTAGCATTCCTGCTTATTTAGGTTGCATGTTATACTTTCTTGCTTAGACTATAAGAAGCATCCCTCATTATTTAGTTATAGGATTATAAGACATTTCAATAGTAAAAGAAGGTGAACTATTTCTCTTCCATACAGCTGTAAGAAATTTCAGAATTCTGTTTTGTTCATAAACAACCCCCCCAGATGATGCAGGGGGGTTGGAACTAGATGATCTTTAAGGTCCCTTCCAACCCGAACCATTCTGTGATTCTATGACATATTTGTTGATTCAGCTGATTTTAAATAGAATTTCTTATTTACAATTGTATCTTAAAACGCAGTCACTGTTAAAGGTTAAAAGTATGGTTTGGAAGTATGTGCTATCATGTACAACAGCCACTCACAAGGTGCTCTATCACTGGTGCCTCTTGCACAAAAGCAGACTGTCTCTTACGGAGCTTTGATCAATATTCTGTGCCTATCAAATGCAAGCTTTAATCTTGCCACATTTCCCAAAGATCCTAGTTCTTCATTCCTTGCAAAGAAATGCTGCTAAGAAAACTGTGTTTTGAGTAGTTCAATTCCTCGCTAACAATACAAGTGAAATGGGAAAGTGCTAATTATTGTGCTTGAGAGAACTGGGAGCTGGCATGTGTGAGCACTGGAGAATGATGGGCGCTGGCCTTTGTTTCTTCCGTCAGATAATGTCTTCTACAGACTTGATGAAGACGTCAGAATGAAGTTTTGCTATTTCAAGAAAAGGTGAATGACCATTTTCCCAAATTACTTCAAATTGTTTCTTGAGCATTATTACGAAGTATTATTCTAGAGGTCCAGTAAGGGTAGAAGATTCGGTGTAAAATGGTGACTCAGTACATAGTTGTCTCCTTAGCTCAAACTTGCTGTGACGCTATACTTATGTTGAGAATTCGGGAGGCTTTATGAAGTAGAATTTATGCATTTTTTGATGTATTTCTTCAGGAAGTAAAACATTTTCTATGGCCCTGACAATATTTGCAATATAAGCAGCAGTGCTTATGTTCACTCTCTGAAATCTCAGTTCTGATGCATATAAATCCATGGACGCACTGGGGATATAACTTCAGCTGAGATGAATCATGGGAGCAAGCAGACAGATGGTACCCAAAAAGCGCACATATGGCTTTCCGTGAGGATAGCAGCAAGCTGACAGCCCTCCACCCCCTTCGCCTCATTGGCTCTCCTGCAGCCTCAGTGCAGTAGGGGTCTGTGGGGAGCAGGGAGAAGTAGATTAGGTGCAGTAGTTTGAGGGTGTGAAATATGTCTGATTTTTCGCATTCCTCAGTAACCTGTTGAGTCTGCACTGAGCAGAACATTTCTGAAAGCAAGTGCAGGAGTCAGATCTAACCCTGGTGTGTGCCTCAGGTCTAAGTGTAGTGGCTCTGTTACCTGAGCGACAGCCAGATGTTAGCGATACAGCATGACAAAGGGCATCTGGTATTTTTAACATGTGATATTTCATCACCTTCAAAGCAGAAATCATGGCGGGTCCATCACAATCATTTCGCTTGCCAAAATCTGAGTCAGGTGGCCAAAACTTTGACGAACTTTTCTGTTCCCATGCAAATATCTGAGAATTGTTTTCACTCCTGGCCAAGGTTCTTAAACGTCTTCAAAGAGAGAGATGTTTTCTGATACCGATGAAGTTCTGAGCTGGTTGGCCTGTGCTGGTGGAGATGTGTGAAATGTGGGGTGGGGAGGACGGATGCTGCTGGTGGATACCACCATGTGGGCACTCCACTTTGGATGGGAGGCTTAGTGTCAAAGCGAAGCACCCCAGCGAGCTTCTCTTGGTGGCGACGGCTGGTCTTGGAGCATCCTTGCTGTAAGAGGGGACGTGTGCCCAAGAAGCACGGCCAACGTGTCCCAGCTTGGACCACGGGCCCAAAAGTCGGGAGGTGGCCACGATGCGCTCCGCACCCCCAGCCCCGGTGCTGCCCTCCAGCTGCCCGGTGCTGCCCAGAAGTGCGGCAGAGGCGGGAGCTGAAGGCAGGACCGGGTCGGCAGGCTCCCGGCTCTTTCCCCTCCGCCCGGTGCCCCTCTCCGCCCGCCGGCCGCCCTGCCGCAGGGGAGGAGGCTCCGGGCGGCGAAAGGAGCGGCACCGGGCGGTCCGCGGGCAGTGGTGCCGCGCCGTGCCGCGGGCGGCATGGAGTGGGAGCTCAACCTGCTCCTCTACCTGGCGCTTTTCCTCCTGCTGCTGCTGCTGTTGCTGCTGCTGCTCTGCCTGCTCCTCCGGCAGCTGCGGGGCTCGGCGGGCAGCGCTCCCGCCGTCCCCCCGCGCCGCCGCCCGCCGCCGCGGCAGCCCTGGGCTGCGTGCCGGGAGCTGTGAGCCGCCCGTCGCCGCCGCCTCGGGCTGCCCCGCAGGTGAGTCCGCCGCTTCTCCCGGCGGCGGGAGGCTGGGAGGGACGGGGGGGAAGCCCCCTTCCCCCGCAGGGGCCGAGGCCGGTTCATCGCGTTCCCCAGGAAGGCACCGGCCGGCCGGGTTCCGCTGATCCTGCTCTGCCCGCTTCCCCCGCTGAAGCGCTCCCCCCCGGCCGTCCTCTGGTCCCCGCTCTCTCTAGGACGGCTGCGCCTGCAGCGCAAAATTCAGGGGAAATTTGAAGGTGAGCTCGCCCTGCAGCTTTAAGTCTGAAACAAAGTATTATAAAACTCCCCACGGGCCCTCTTTGCTGAAGAGATTTTGTTGCCTTTACTCTGGCATACAGAGATCTGAATTTGACCCGACAAGAGCATTTTTAAATTTAGCATTTTGCAACACAGGAGACGACACTTATGTTTTTAAATGACTTTTTTTTTAACTTTAACCACATCTAACCCAGTTCTCCTCCTTTTATTCCACAGGAGTTGTTCCCTCATATGACTAAAATGCTAAATAGGCTTCACTCCCCCTAGGTGGGGACAGACCAGGCAACACCACACAGCTGACCTCTTCCCATCCCTGATGTCCCCAGGGATCACTTTGGCCCCAGCACAGCAGCTGCTGTTCCCCAGGTGCTGCCTGGGGCTGATGTCCACACGGTGCAGTTGGGGAGCCCTGGGGCATGGTGCACCCTCCTGCTGGCTGCCCCCACCCTGTGCTGGGCATCGGGGGTCACAGAGGGAGCAACTTGGCTGCTGGGCCTTTAGGAAACTCATGCTTGTGGCAGACCTTTGGTTGTCCTCTCACAGTTTCGTTTTTGATAGCTCTCGTAGTGGCTTTCAAATGAGTGCTCAAGCAAGTGTGAGTTCTGTGGTTGTGTATGACCTCCACCCTGACACAAGTTTTGATCCAGTCACTTATTGATGAGAGACAATTGCCATTCCCACATTTATCAGTATAAAAGTCTATGAGAGGAGGATTTGGGAATGATGTTTGATGGAGGTAAAGCTCTCCAGTGAGTTTCTGGAGGGGGGATGCAGATTTGTCCTTACAAGAGGGACAAGTGGAGAAGTCAAGGACAGATGTTAACAGCTGTGCAATAAGCTTGGCAAAAGGAAAATATTTTAGAAGTACTATAGAGATGGTGGTTTTGCTTAAATACGTGGGATGTGGGGGTTCTTTTTTAGGTCGCTATAGATGGCAGCTGTGGGGGCAGTCTGGCTGTGGAAGAGCAGGCAGCTGGGTCTCCAGCGTTGCTGTGGGGTGTATTTTACAGGGCAGAATGCTGCTAATTCAAACAAGTGCCTCCTGGTATACGGTCTGCCTTATTCACACCTGCCATGCATTTCTCTGTAGCAAGGCAGCATGCTGCAAGAACCAGACCACTGTTAGAGGCCACAGTGCCCATACGATATTCTGGGTCCTCAGACCTTACAGCAGTGAATCTGAGCCCTCTTTTCCTTCTGATCACTGCTGAGTAACTTGGGATGGGGGGAAGAACCTGGTGCGAGTGCAGGGGTAAAGTTAACAGCAAGTGGGAGAGGCCCTACTCCAGAGGGTGTTGGCATTGCTCTGTCTCTTTTTACATCTGCCTGGCCCTGGCTTTTCATTGCAAGCCTTTGAAATTGTCACACACTCTGTGCTTTATGTCAGTCTCTCATTTGCATCTTTATGGACCCCGTCATCTCCTTTATGGACTGTCCCAACAGTCCTGCTTGGCAGGGGCTTTGCAAGTCATAGGACATTTTATTTGGGCTATTGGAGTTGATGCCATTCTGCCTCATATCCTTCAGTCCATGAGGATTTGCTGTCTGTAGCCAGCTGGTAGGAGCTGGTGAAGTCAGGACTGCGGCTTCCACTGCCCATGGTGGCCTTTCTGTGGTTCTTGGACCCTGGGGCCATAGGAGGCCATGCAGGCAGGAATGGCAGCGCTCTCCCATGCCCAGTGTGCTCCTGTACCAGCAGGATTTCTGCGCACAGGGTGACAAGGACAAATTCAGTTCAGTTGAAGGAAACTGTATCTGTCAAATTCCTAGAGAGTGGCTACACGGGCGAGGGCCAGATCCTCGATTCTCTCTAGTCCTGCCATGCCTCCTCGTAGTGCCTGGTGTCCCAGTTGCTGCACTTCTGGGTGGGCTTTTTCAAAGTCAGGAGAAATGGTAAGAAAACGGTACTGTGTAGGTTTTCCTGCTTGTGACCAGTCAATCTACATAGTTTTCTTATTCTTCCTCTGTGAAAATGGTGGGGATGACTTTGGCCTCATGTCAGTGATTAGAAAGAAGGCTGGTTAATGGTTTTGCTCAATTAATATAAGTAGCCATAAAACTGTAAAGCATATTCTGCATGAGAACAAAGAGATTACCTTTATACCCAGCTGACTTTGCAGATAAGAAGCCCGGAAGTATTTCAAATAATGCAAATGGTTGGGGCATTTTTAATAACTTGATTTGCAGAAGCACTTCATACTTACTGTATTGCATGAGATAGAGAAAATCTGATTTTTGTAGTAACTCTTCCCAAAGAGTGAAGACAGGTTGCAGGCTTTTACCTTTATTTGGAAAACAGAAAAACAAACAGATTATTTTCCTCTGACATATATGCATTTTACACCAACGCAATGCAATAGAAAAGTTTGGGGAGGTTACTCAGTTAAACACTTAGAAGTTGGAGGATGATCATTTCTTTGTTTTGTCTTGGTTTTGGTACTAGTACTGCAGCTCTATGTCCTAATTCCACAAATACCTGCAGTGTAGGAATAAATACCCCAAACTTCCAATGCAATCCACTTTTTCTGGATAATTTTTTATTTTTCATAATCAAGAATAAAATGTATGTCCTCAGTCTGTTTAGTCTATTATTTATGTATTTATGAGTGGTTTTCAGAAATTAATTTTGTACTCTCTTTCTGAACCTGCCTGGACAGAAATGGCATTCTGCAAAAGGAGTTAAAAGACCAAGTCACGGCTTGCTGAAGATATCAGGTGATAGAGAAAAACAAATTACTTTTCATTCCAGTCTTTGTGCACATGGCTTTACTTAATCTCTGTGTTAGTAAATGGCACTTCTTCTCTTCCAAGAAGATTCAATATAATGTTTTCAATATCTTTAAATGCTGAATTAACTGCAAGTCTGCTGTGATCACCAAGGCGCACTCACACCATTTAACAGGTGGGAACTGGCGTGTGCTAACATGCATCTCCTGCTGAACGCTAAATCTTGCTTTCCTTGCTGCAAATATTTTCCTTGCGCTTATATTTTCTAGAGCAGTTAGTGGAATACTTCCTAACACAACCTGTCCCTCCAGACTGCTGCAACGGGGTGATCACAAGCTTGGTGTGTTCCTGTGCCAGCGAGGTATGGCTCCAGATTAATGTTTCTGTGAGCTGCTTCTTTGTCAGCGTTATCAAGATACCAGAATTTAATAATCAATGTGCCTGATAATATAGTCCTAATTTTACAATTGCTATAGTACTCATGTACTAAGAAAACGTAAAAGCATGTCACCTATATAAAAACTTTTGCACGAAGTGATCCATAACACACAATACACCAAGATTAAAAAAAAAAAAAAGGAAATATAATCCTAAAAATTAATTCCATTGCTTGGCTGCAATATCCATGTGTTGACCGAAGAAGTACAGAATGACCTAGAGTTTTTTTCCTTACCTCCTTATCCTACCAAGTACCTGTAGAAAAAAAATTATCCATTGCTTCTGACCTTAATACCCTTTTAATAGTGTTTTGGGTACCCCATTAATGAGTCAAAAAAGCCATTTGGATCGTCTAAGCGACTTCATGGCAGCCGATGTGAGACAAGTGATTATTAGAAAGAGCATGATGGATGTAAACTGAAAGCCAGACCCAGAGCCTACACACGCGTGCTGCTGTTTCTCCCGTGTGTGATTAGCAGAAGAGTTTTTCAGCAATATCAGGATAGGAGGTGAAAAGGAGCCACAGAGAATTGTTTTGCTAAAGCTCAGCGGAGTCTGTGAGCTGCACTGCACCGTAGCTGGTCGTTTGTGCACACCTTATTAAAATTTATGCTGCATTAAGGAGACTGTCAAGAGGCAACTCTTTGTCTTAATGAATGGTAATGAAGTTTTCAGAGGTGTCGATTCTTTCACAAAAGATCATCTGTCTATCTTTGGAACAGATTTTGCTGGAGCCTTGATTGATTGCTGAAGACAAGTTTAGCTATTCTGCTTGGCGAGAAAGGGTCGCTGGCGTATACTTTTCCTCTTTTGTTTTCTCTTTCTTTGGGGTGATTGATGTGCTCAAACTGGTCCTTTCTACCTGACATGAATGCCATGTAACATCAGACGTGCGATGAAAACTTGATATTCCCATGCTGAAATTGATAAAAGCCTCCCAAAACCCAGCTCGAACCTTTGTGTTATGACAGTTTTGCTGTCTTGCTGACTCTTTGGGATAGCACAGGGCTGCTTCTGTGAGCCCTGCAAGCAGAGGGAGATGTGTGGAGAGCGAGGGGTGGGGAGGAGGTGGAGGGGACCAGGATGAAATACAGGTGTTGCCAGTAGAGAGGGGATCTGGCTTGTTTACTTGCAGGGGAAGGTGGAAACAGAGGTTAAGAGGAGTGGGAGAGGCACCTGGGTTGGTTTCCTGGTGAGAGGTGAGGGCTAGGGAGGGGTGTCCCAGGTCTTGCCTGCTGATCCAGGCAGTAGCGACGCCCTCTGGAGCGCTTTGGTAGGTGTCTGCCAAGAGAAGCAGGTAAGGATGAGGGGAGATGGAGGGGCTCGGTGCAGAGGAGATCCAGAAAAAGCAGATGGCATATACGTGTATTTTGCTATACTTGGTTTCTGTTGTGTAGGAAGGAGCAGAGGCCCTGTATAGTGATGTACCTCTATGGAGGGGAGGGAAGGGAAGTGTGTTTGTGGTTTTTGAGGCTCTTTTTTTGTCTTCTTCAGCCAACTAATTTCCAGGAAGATAGATTTTACAAAACGTTAGGTAGTGAGACCTCTTTGCTCATGCTTTGTCAGATGCATGTGACAGACCCTGGGGCTGTGCAGAAGACTCAGAAACGAGGAGGAATGGGAAGGGAGGCCCTTGACACCCTTGTATGTAGCAGGGGGACCCCAACTGAGCACACGAAGAGATCTGGAGGTGTCTGTTAGCACACTCCCCAGCACTGCTGTAGAGGTTTCGGTGCCTGCACAGAGGGTTTTCTGTCTGACGGTGAGCACAGCTTAGCACCCTCCTTCCGGAGAGAGGTGCATCTGACCTTGGGGTGAGGTGCCCTCTTTAACTTTAAACCCGGGAAAAAGAGAGTTTATGGTCTCTTCATAAGCCCCTAATAAAATGATCTCATTTAGAGTGACTTATGGCAATTTGCCAGTAGTTGAAGTGATGCAGACTGCTTCTGTGTTAAAATGCATGGTTTGGTTAAAACAGAAGTCCCTATGTTTTGTAACTCTGATTTACTGAAGTCTGCTTTAACTGACCTGTGTGTGTCTGTTGCCCTGATTCAAATATGGAATTCCTGGAGGATCTTCACCTGTCAGAAGATTATGGATGTTTATCAGAGGAGTTAGCGGTCTGTAATACGTTGTGCAAAGAATAAGCATGGAGGAAAAGATGATTCATCACTGCTAATACACCAGCCCTGTATTCACATAACTCATTTAAACTCAGCTGAATTCCATCACCTTGTACAGGACTAAAGAAGCCGGGAGGGAAATGAGCTGCACCTAGTTTGTGTGTGCACTGCTCGTCCTCTCCTGGCTCCCTCCTACCCTAATTCCTCATATGGGGAAACTGAGGCATAAACTGCCTCTGATGGTGCAGAAAGTCAGAATGGCAGGGATACAACTTAAGCCTCTGGTGGGGATCATCAGTGGGGAGCTCATGTGCCTCCCAGAACCTGAGCGTGGGATGATGTGACCCCCCTGCCTCAAGCCTCTTGGTGGCTACAGCCAAAATTTTGAGTTCCTGGACCCAAATCTGGATGGGATCAGAGCTATGCCTGCATGCACCGTTATCTGCTGGTTAGAAACCCAAAAGACTGCCAAAAAGTGTGTCATAATGCCAGGTGAACAAAGCTTGCAATTTGGCCTTTTTTCCCCTTGTGCTGTTGCTGTGTGAAAGGCAGGTGAAACCGCTTAGGGGGAGAGGAGTGTTTACCTTGATGCAGGCTTTATTTTGCCACGTGGGTGGCTGGTTACTAGGAAGTGCCTTGAGGAAACTTGCTTAATGAACCCACAAAAGTCCACCCCCTTTGATAGCAAGTCGGTGGCTTTTACTGGTAGCACTAAACCCCCCCCAAATGAATTTACTTTTCAACCTTCACTTTTTGCTGGCCGCACCCTAAGCAACAGCGGGCTCCGTGGAACACCTGAAGGTGACAACAAATGCTTGTGACAGAGCAGAGCTCATTGATGTGAGAACGCCTGTAACAAACCAATCTGTTTGCTTGTCTCAGCCTGCAGCTCTGAGAAATGAAACATTACCTGGGAGCTTCTGTAGAAATACTTCAACTTTTAAAGCAAATGCATAATCCTGGAACTGTGCAATGTTATTTTAAAGAGAAATTACATTAAAAATTGTACTTTTTTTTTTTTTTTTTAATCTGGTATCTCCAGGTGAGTCCAGTCCTTTGAGCATAGCCAAAGCATGACCAGTTTTCTCATTCACCATTTGAAAGCTGTTTTGCTTGACCTCTTTTACAAATATCGAATTAAAAAAGCTTCGCTTGACTGAAATCTGACTCGACTGTACAAACAGCTCACTGTCGTGAAAATCCTTCTCCCTTCAGCTTTCCTTTGAAGGAAGTTACGTGAACGCTCGAAAGTACTGAAACTCCATTCAGTGCTAGCACAGAGGGAGAAATGAAATGCTTGTATGAATTGTGATGGGTTTGGTTGCGGTCTGTACTGAAGTAACCTGATGGAACTACAGGCTCTACTGTTTCCTCCTTATTTGTTTATCACTAGCGTGGGATTTGCTAGTGTGCAGCTTCTCGGGTATGAAATCCGTTTCCTCAACATGTATGATATAATCCAAACTTAAATGCAAAGTCTTATTAAGGACTGATGACAAAAAAAATTGAAAACCTCAGGACCTTTTATTTTTTTTCTCCATTGACCCTACTGCATCTGTATTGGGCCCGTTTCCAGCTCAGGAATTAGCTTTCCTGTGTTTCAGACAAACTCTTGGCATGAGATTATCTGTCAGTATGGAGCATTTTACATACAGAAACCTGCCCGCGGTTTCATACTGAAAAGAGCAGAGCTAGCTTATAGCTGCTGGGAATGCTGAATAAACAAAAGGTATTCTGGGATCAAATACTAGGATTTGAAGGGGACAGTGTAGGTAAACAAAGCCTTTCTTTCTCCCCAAAGCCAGAGCACTCTGCTTTAACTTATTACAAATAATGGCAAAACCGTGGTATGTTGAAGTGTGAATTCATAATTTAGATGCAGCAGGATGGCATCATGTAAACCTGTTGACTGTTTTGGGGGCAGAAAAGGAAGGAAAGTGAGCAAGCGTGTGATAAAATTAAAACCCATCAAGTGCATTACCTGCATGATCACTTGGTGGTACTTTTTTATTTATTTATTTGTTTATTTATTTCGAAAGGGAAATTGTTGCATGAACTCCTGGAATAAAATGTTGTCGTGTGCCAGGATTTTGGAGGATCCTGATGTGCTGTCACTGTTATTTCTCTGCTTTGTCATAGTCTTCATGGAAGAGGGTTTGAGGAGTCGTGGTCTCTCCTCCATGCTGCAATTCCCGTGCAGTGCCCCTAGATGTCCTGTTTTCTATAAGGTTTATGCCGCTTTCAAAATCGCTGGCATTTGTGTTTGAAATACGGGAAGGGATTTCAGTAAATCAGCAGTTACGTTATTCATGTTTTCACTTCCCCTTTGGCTATTACTGTAGCTATCTTTGAAAAATTTGCCCCTGAGAGTGCTTTAATGTGGTTTAACTAAAATTCCTAAGGCAGCTGAGACCGGGAATGTGGGTCTGACAAAACAAATGCATCCTTCTCTGTCACTGTATTCAGCAGAGTAACTTCTGATAACTTGGTTTTGAATTGCTGTATAGCAGCACTGCTATACTGGCATATACATCTTAATGAAATCGTTGTACAAAACCCAAACCCTTGGCTCTGTAGCTACTAACAGTGGGAGGTGTTTGGCATAAAGTACTTTTTTGTGTGTTCCTTCAATTTAGAAATAATTTCGAGGCAAAGCTATGCATGAATTGTGCTGTGTGTCCCGTCTGTGTGCAGGTCTGAGCAGGAGGTTTGTGCCTCTGTGCAGCAGTAGATGAACTATACCGTGAAATACCACCGGGACGTGTTAAGATGGTGACATTCACCACCGCCTTCATGCAGATTATATATGCTAGGGCTCCAAAACCGGGCAGGCACAACCAATATGGGTTTCTGGCACCTAGATCCAAGAGGACTGTTTATCCCCCTGCCGTAAGCCTGTGGAAGTTTGTCCCAAGACCCCTTGTAGCGAGTGCCGAAGTCGTCTCTGTGGCTCTGACCCACGGAGCCGCGGTGTGGAGCAGGAGGGGTGTCGGTTGCCCTTAATGACTGTGCCGATGGAGGCTGGTGTTGCTAGGAAGCTTGTGTGTTTACTGGTTTCCTCCTGTGGTTAGAGGCACAGCAGCTGCTACCCATTTCTGGGATGTAGGGCTGCTCACTGCGCTCGGTTCAACCTCCCCACGTTGCCTCTTATTGCAGCAGTTCAGCCAGGTGAACAAGAGGAAGGCGAGTCCTGATTAGCCATAAATATTTATTTATTTTGGCTGCAGAAACAAAAAGGTAATTTATGCCTGCAGCTGTCTTCAGCAAATAATGTAACACCAGGAAGCAAACAGGTTAGATATTAAAAGAATAAAATGCATCTGCTCATGTTTGCTAGCTTGGATGGTACCAAGTGCCATTGCACAGCTATGAATGGACCGCTACAGCCCACAGCCTGCTGATGATGATCCTGCCTCTGCCGGTGGGACCACAAGGCCTAAGGATTTTAAGAGTGTTGGAAGGATCAGGGCAGGAATTTCTGCTCTGTTCCTTGGTCTCACCAGTCCAGAGCTGGGAGGTGTGCAGTTATATAGGAGCAACATTTGCCATGTTTAGAAACGCTATGTGTCAAAACTTTAGTGCTCTCTAACTTCAGTTTCACTGATCTGCTGCTACAAGTGCAGTCAAATATGCAAGGGCATAGTGAGGTCTGGATATCTTTCTTTTCTCATTCTGGGAAGGTGATTCGGCTGGCTTAGTCGTGGCATCTTATTCCTTCTTTGCTCCACAAACATATCTGGGTNTTTTTAAGCAATGACCTCCAGACCTGAAATGAAATAACAATTTTATTTATAGCATTTTGATTACCTGGGACATGGGCAAGTAAGCGGTGTTGCAGGCAACCCACGAGAAGTCGTTCAAGCCACTGATTGGAAATAGATGCAACCAAAGGAAGAGCTCAAGATATACAAGGAGGAGGCAGGGAATGGCATTTAACATAAGGCAGTCTGTGGTTCCCCTTGCAAATGTGCTCATTCTGTTGTTTCTGAATGCCAAAAACGAGTCTGTTTTGTGGTCTGGTGATGGATCAGGGTACGTGGCAGTAGCTACATGCACACTGTGAAAACAATGCTAATCTGTAGCTTAGGATTTAGTGCTTGATACTAGTTTCTGTGTAGAGATTTTCATCAAGGTGCTTTTATGAAGAATAAATATTATTTTAACCATATCACTCCTGGAGAAAAGAGACTTAGGGTTTCATTGTAGCCTAATGGAGGATCTTGAAAAGGACTCACAGCCCCTGACTTACAATTCATCATTCTACTCTGGAAAAATTAGCGTTACAAAAAGCTGTCAATATGATCAAGAAAACCAGCTTTGCCCTTAAGAATCCTTTACCTGAATAATAGTTATATATATGTTCTTGCCTGGGGCAGGGAAACTCCTTTAAGTAAACAGAACTGCAGTATGCATCAGCATATAATTGTTGCTTTGTTCCTGGACCCTAACCAGTCTCTAAAGCTCTGCTGTGGTTACTGCTACTGGAAGCTGTTGATGTGCTATATGAATTGTTTTGATGCTTGAAAATGCAAATTAAGGTAACAAAAACTCCCCCAAAAGTCTCTGAGATGCGGAGGCACTGAGCCTCTTCAGAGCATTGCTACCACACTCGTTTCTCCCAAACTAATAGTTTATTTTCAGGCAAACAGCTAGTTTAGGAAGAACAGAAATACTGTGTCATACAACCAGATCTTGAAAACATGATGGGGGTGAGAAGTTTAAAATACTGACAATGTGGACTACACATACAAGTTTATCAGAAGTCCATTATATTTGCTGCCACGCTTTGCTAAAACTTGGACTCCTTGAACCACATTATCACCTGGAAACCTCACCTTTCATTAAAGCAAAGCAAACAAAAACCACCAAATACCCAGCATTTGTTCCTATAGAGAAAGAGATTGACAATATGATCCAGAGCGTTACAAAAGAAATGCATATCACACTACTCAAAACCTAGTCCTATTTTTGAACAGTAGGGCCA
Organism: Rynchops niger; assembly: GCA_013400035.1. NCBI lineage: Eukaryota > Metazoa > Chordata > Aves > Charadriiformes > Laridae > Rynchops > Rynchops niger. Next base: position 326,394 of record VXBH01000350.1, on the reverse strand, counting down.
GCGATCCAAGGAGGAAAAAACCCCTTGTGCCTGGCGGTGATCAAGATGGAAACATGAGAATGCTAAGAAATGCTATTTAAAAGTGTCTTTTAATTTTTTCTTGAGGCGAGGGTTGGGGTTTAGACTGCGGCAGGCCTTTCAACCTTGTATGAGAGTGAGCGAGAGAAGATTCATGGAATTTTGTCCTCGACAAAGTCTTATGTTTGCATGGCTCTGTCTACGGATAAAACTTTGAGGGACTTGCTCATCTCTTAAAGTTTCAAAATTAAGTAAAGAAATGGAGCATTTTTATCTAGAGTGTCTGATGTGGAATGGCAATGCCTTCTCAGGAGCAATTAAAACAGACTTGACTTATGTGCTGGCAGTTTAGGTAGGTTTATCCTAGTTCAGGTGTCAAAATGTATCGTAGAAACCAGGAAAGGGACTTTAGAGGTCTTGAGCTAAGAGCTAAACTTGTTTCTTGTGTTTACAGGACCACTAAACATCCAATGTCAGGGGAATATATGAAAAGTTAATGGAAAGAAGGAATGGAAGTAAGTTCCAGACAAATTATTGAAGCTCTATAAGATACTAAAGCTTCCCGATAAAACTGCTGGGTTATCTAGGTGGTGGTGTGGGCTGCACAGAGTCTGCAATTGAAGCCTCTGTTATTCAGGGTGTTGATGAATAGTGCCTTGGAAGATTGAGATAAACATGTTTTAGAAACTTAATGAAAGGCTGAAGAGAAAACAAGTCAATGTAGGCTTTGTTTGGTTTTGCCTCCAGACTTATTTCCTCGTAATCAAACAAAACTTTTGTGGGCTCTTCCTTGTGGGATGTCAAGGCTTGTGCTGTTTCAGGTGAGAACAACCGTGCAGGATGCAGAGGTGGGCAGATGCTTCTTCTCCCAGCACCTTTCGAATAATTTATGGATTCTTTTCTTCTGCATCCGTCAATACGTAAACCAAGGAGGTAGTTTTGAGTAACACTGAGGCCCTTCGGCCAAGTAAAGAGAGAAAGAACAGAGCGGTGCAAAGTCAGTAGCTTGTGACTTGAAACCTGGGTTCAGTTACCAGTCACCGGCTGTGACCTTGGGGAAACCACTGAGCCTCAGCTTACCTTTATTCTCCATTTGAAAATGAAGATAATAGTGTTCCTGTATCTCAAGACTCTCATGGGGATGCTAATGGTAGGCCTCTTGATGAGAAACAGGTCTTGTTACAAGACCTCAGTTGGAAGTATTTGGGAATAATAAATGCAAAGGCCAAACTTGTTTAGTGACATTATGCCAGTCCTAGCGATCAAGATTAGCATCCAGGGCCTGAGCCGAGTACTGGAATCTGGCTCAAGTGATTTATCTTTGCTTGAATTGAGATTATTGCGTTGATGACATCCTTGTGATGTGTCTTTCTCTAAAGACGGTTTCAAAGAAACCTACACCTCCTCTGACTACAAGAAAATAAAATATTTTTCCAGTAAGATGAATTCAGCTGCCTGATGCTGTAACTGGTATGAATGCTCTTAGCTCTTATTAACCTTTTCACGTTGTACTGGTGTCCCAAGAGAAATCAAGAATCTGACAGAGCATTGTTCTGTAATGGGTAGTGGATTAGAAGTAATGAATCGCTTAGAGGAAGTTGTCTTTGCTGGAATATAAGCTAATATTTGGTCTCAGAAGCAAGTCTCAAAGTGCTTTTAAAAAAAACCCAAAACAATCATCTTCTACTTTGTACTCTTAGCCTATCTTTCAGCAGCCCCCTGATGCTGGCGCATACTGCATGGAAAGAATTTTATAAACTTTTTGTCAGTATTAAAGTCTGAACTTTTCACCCTCCCTGTAAACCAGTATCATCCTCCCCTCTTCTCTGTTATTTTAATAGTGTTACTGCTGAGTGTCCACCTTGTACCTTCCGCCCAAGGTGCAGCACAAAGCTGTCTTCGTTTCTGCTAACAGGTGAACTGTTTCCCTCTGTCTTACACAAGGACAGCAAACGAGGCACTGAGAAATTTCCGTTCATTGGCACCGAGTCTGGAACAGAACTGGTTTCTTCTCTGTCAGTATTAATCAAAGCATGAACTTGAAATTGCTCTTTTTTTTTCTTTTTTTCCTCCCTCACCTTTGCTTCTGAATTCTGGTTCATCAAGCAGTTTTGACTGTTTCACTTCCAAAGAGACGTGAAAGTGTTGAAAAGCATTTAAGATTGGTCTTCAATTATAATTTCATAAGGAAACTGCCCGCTCCGTGAAATTTCCCAAGCCTGAAAATCTCCCTTGGTAAGCCTATTGCACTTCAGTGCTTCTTCAATAGGCTTTTAAAATATTTTGAAACAGGATTTTTTTGAAAGGGAAAAATATTTTAACTGGGACACTAACTGTCCTTGGCCTTTCTATATAATGTGAAAAGGGCTCTAATGTGATTACTGTGCTACAACTCTGTTAGGTAAACTGAAGGACCTTTCCCTTTTCAGCAACCATTGGCTACGTGGAGGAAGCAAACTTTCCTTTAATATGGGCCTTGCTCTTTTTTTCTTTGGTGATGCCCACAAAGGTAGCTATGTAGTGTCATGTAATAGCTCAGAAATATTATTGGTAGCAAAATGATGTATGGTGCTTTTGGGCAGGAGATGAGGATGCCCACTGGAAGACTGTCTTGATACAGCGAACCATCCATCTTCCTGTTTCTTTATTTTTTTAAAATTGAAGTTATTGGTCTTTCTGTGATCTAGCAGTCTCCTCTGGACAGCAACTGCAAGAAGGCATACTTTTGAAATTAACTGCTTTTGTGCGAACTTTTCATCCTCTAAGACTTTAACATTGTTTCTGGAAAAATGTGCAGATGCATTTTAGCGCTACAACCAGACTTTGAAAATATTTTTCCACCCCCTTATTAGAAACCCCATATCAAATTAATTATTTCACATATCTGATGATTCTTGTATGCAATCTTTGCCTCCCTTCTACAGTTGTAACGGCTCTGTTGTGTAACGGTGTCGTGATGGCAATTTTGGACTTTATACTTTGATCAGTGCTCAAGAAAAATTTGCTTGCTTATTTATTTTAAATATGCCTAGACCTACCTACATATCTGAACTTCATACAGAAGTGAGAAAGGTTTATTGAGACCATGCTTCTTTGAGTAGCATGTGCATACTAGTTTTGTCCTATGTAATTTGCAATCCTGCCTACAGGCTCTTGAACCTAGGCCAAGAGGTGCAGGTTATACTGAGGTTCTGTTTTTTTTTTTTTTAAAGGAAAACAATATACAGGGCAATAACTTTGAAGAACAAAAGGTGGCTTTTGAAGCATTTATTCGGGAGGCAACAAAAACTGTGTTCTCCCAAAAGTAAAGAAGCGTTTGACAAATGAAGGTGGGTCCCCATGATAATCTTCCATTCTTCTCTCCTGTCACTTCCTCTGCAGGAAGACGCTGTGAAGTCCCATAAAGCAGGGTTTCAGGCTGACCACTTGTCTCCTAGGGCCTCACCTTGTCGGGAGGAACAAAAACACACAACGAGCAAGCCCTGATGGATATTAATCATCTAATTTTTTTTTTTTTTTTTTGTCGTGATGCAGTTTTGGATTAATGTGTAGCTCTTAAAATCCCTTTTCAAGAGCTTAAGTCAGGGAAATGGTAAGCTGTGACATAACAGCACTAGCTGGTGTATCTCTAGAGCAAAAAACTGACCCCAGAGTGTATCCCCGAATGGATGCAATCCCACCTTTGTCTCCTGAGGAAGTGCAAGGTTGCTAATGATACTTGCCCTTCTGAGGTTACTTGGGCTTTCTGGCTGCTGAACACTTCCTAGTTGCTTCATCAAGGCATGTTTGGTCTCAATGTGATATTTGGGCATTTCGTTTCCTTTTGAAAGTGTGACTTTGAGACCAACCTCAGAATTTCATTCTCTATGGAAAAGATGCGCACCTTGAAGCGAATTGGAAACTGACAGGGGTCTGGTTGCAAAATCAGAATGTGTGCCAGAGCTAAATGCATCATTAAGGCACTGCCACGTTGTTTCTCATGATGTTTTATTGCTTTTTGTTGTTCCAGGTGTTTGCAGCTCTGGGTTAAGAAAGGATTGGAAGCACACTGTGCCAGCAGCAACACTGGGAAGAAGCAGACTTACATCCTGGTATGATTCTGCTAGTATTAGGAGATGCAAAGAGCAGGGAGGGGGTTGGAAGGGGGAAAGACTGCTTTCACCTAATGTGGGTTTTTTCCTTGTGTAAGAATTTGGCTTAGTTAAAAAAAAAAAAAAAAAGAGAGAGAGATAAAAGAATTATACTAAATCTAGAAGGGTTATTTGGCTTGTGGGTGAACACTATTGAATACTAGAGCCGCTGTCAGGTTAAATGCTTGTCCACGGTGACCATGAAGGTCCCACATGTGATGCTTGTGAGTCTCCATATGCAACTGTTGTAGCCCAACTTAAATTGTCTCCACTGAAGGCAGTCAGTGCAATATGCGTTTCCCTCCAGTTGTATGTTCGTATCTTCAGGTTCATTGTGGATTTGCTGGTATAGCTACTTCTGCCTCTTCCCTTTGCTTTCAAATCAATGCAAAGACTGAAATTCTGTGATGATCAGGAGATTTCCCCCCGCCCCCCCCCAAATATCTGCTCTTGCCAAATGGACTGGCAAATCTTTCACATGGTTTTACTCTAACATTTACCCTGCTCCCCCTGGCCTCCTTGCTCCATGAAGTTATGCAAATATTTGCTTGCTGAAACAAATATTGATGACATTTTAGATTGACTAGAGTAGATTTTACTCTTAAATTCATCTGTTGACAAGAAGATAGTGCTCTTCTCTGATGTTTAACCTTTTCCTACTGTTGTGGTTCGTCATCACCAGAGTTGTGGTGAATGGAGTTAAATCCAGCTGGCAGCTGGTCACAAGTGGTGTTCCCCGGGGGTCAGTAGCGGGGCCTCTTCTTGTTTAACATCTTTATCAACGATCTGGACAAGGGGATCGAGCGCACCCTCAGTAAGTTCGCAGATGACACTAAACTAGGCGGGTGTGTTGATCTGCTTGAGGGTAGGAAGGCTCTACAGAGGGATCTGGACAGGCTGGACTGATGGGCTGAGGCCAACGGTATGAGGTCCAACAAGGCCAAGTGCCGGGTCCTGCACCTGGGTCACAACAACCCCATGCAGCGCTACAGGCTTTCGGAAGAGAAACTGGAGGGCTGCCTGACGGAAAATGACCTGGGGGTGTTGGTTGACAGCTGGTTGAATATGAGCCAGCAGTGTGGCCAAGTGGCCAAGAAGGCCAACAGCATCCTGGCCTATATCAGGAATAGTGTGTCCAGCAGGACTAGGGAAGTGATTGTCCAGCTGTACTTGGCACTGGTGAGGACACACCTCGAGTACTGTGTTCAGTTTTGGGCCCGTCACTTCAAGAAAGACACTGAGGTGCTGGAGCGTGTCCAGAGAAGGGCAACGGAGCTGGTGAGGGATCTGGAGCCCAAGTCCTCTGAGGAGCAGCTGAGGGAGCTGGGGGTGTTCAGCCTGGAGAAAAGGAGCCTGAGGGAACACCTTATCGCTGAGTCGCCATCCCTGGAGGTATTCAAAAGATGGGTAGATGTCGTGCTAAGGGACATGGTTTAGTGATGAACTTGGCAGTGTTAGAGGAACAGTTGGAATCAAGGACCTTAAAGGTCTTTTCCAGTGTAAACGATTCTATGATTCTACATGTTTCAGACCCTCTCCAGAACAGGAAAATATTCTGTGTTCTCGCATCCAAGATTCTTTCCCCTGTCCTTCACTGATTAGAAATCCAGAGGTTAGCTTCGGTTGACTGAACATTACCTCATGTTTGGATGAGGGTAAGACTGTGTAGAGAGATTAGAATAACAAGCTATCATGTGTAAGCTGCTCAAAGGCAGAAGAGTGGAAAACCATTTCAAATATCTTGAAATGAAAGAAAGTAGACATCCTCCACTAGAAATTAGAAGCAAAGTGAACACAGAGATGCTTAGGGCAGAACAAAATGCATGTGTTAATTTGATTCCAAATCCACAACCTCCAACAAGGGAAAAATGGAAATTAAAGACATCTGTTTGATAATTTCCTTAAACTTGAGAGTTGCATAGGAAACAAAAATCCTGTAATCCAGAAAAATCCATCCTCATAAATCAGAAGGTAGCAGAAGAGGTGGGGAGAAAACAATCTTTCCCCCCCTGCCTCTTAATGTGCTACTATACGCATGACATACTTGCAACGTTTTCATTAAGCTAGCACAAATTGTGTGTCACACTGCCCAGTTTAAACTATCCTTGGCTTTACGGGAAGCCGAGAACGCAAAGCTTGTCTTGCAGCTCTGGGAGCCGGGAAGGGTTTGCTGCAGAGAGGAGAGGGAAGGGGCAACTGCTGTCTTACTGAGGCGGTGCAGTTGCATTCCAGGCAGGCAGATGCTCACTGATAAATAATTTGTTAGACAAATGCACACCTTTTTCCAAATTATTCAAGGGACTGTTTTATTTGTGAAGTTTAATAGATACATTTGTATCAGTAAAGGTAATGTGCCAATCTTTGTGTATGCCACTTGCTATAGTAGAGTGATTCTATAATCATATTTCAAAGTGATGAGGACGACAGCTTTATTGGTTTCTAGACACCTTATTAGTTGTTCACATGATACTGATAGAGCCTTTTTTAAAATTTTCATGTTACCCAGTAACATCTCCTTATCATACATCTGAGTCACTAACGGGGTTTGAATTCCATTTGGCTGTGCTCACAACTGTGTTATTTGGCGCTCGGTGTGCGGTTGCTGACATGTTTATGTGCCTCAACCTGATGGACAGAATTTTGGAGTGTGTTAAAGAAGGCAAATTTAGATCCCGCTGCATATCTTTGTGTGTGTACATGTGTGCACTGTCTGGATAGTAAAGCTTGAAACATGATCACAGCGTTGCCTGTATCTGCTCTGCATATAACGTGTAAGGAGAAAAAGACTTACTTTTGCAGGAAGAGGTGGGTGTGTGTAAGCAAGTTTGTGCTTAAACTAAAGCAGCCCATTTGAATGTCAACCACTATTTTTTTTTAAAACACTTCATAATTCATAATGTTTTCTTAAATATCATTATTCTACATCTAATCCATATGTGCATTTCCACATGTATTATGACCAGCTCGCTATTCCCTTCGTGCATCTTTAAGCATGTGTGGAATGCCGCTTCAATGGATTAGATTCAAATTATACTTTAATACATAAATCAGGCCATTTTAGTAAATGATTTGATCCTCAGTCCTGCAAAGGAAGCCAGCTGGGTGGATCTCATGTTTTTGCTGAACTGTATGTGCACTTCTGGGGCAACAAAAAATGATGAACAAAATATTTAAATTTACATCACAATCTGCATTTCTGTTGGTGTTTTCTGAGCTAAACACAACTCACTTTAAGACAGAAGTGACCGTTACATGTTAAAATGCTCACGTAGCAAGCATATGTTCATGTCTTATTTTGGTGAAGTCATTAAATTCCATTTGTGTTGCAGTCTCTTTTCCTTCTTTCAGATGGTGCACATCTGGATTGCATTTGTATGGGTGAGGGAGCAAGTCTCCAGCTTTAGATGAAAATGTTCATTGAATAGCCACGCAGGCTGCATCCTCGTTGCTCTCCCAAACTGGATGTATCTTCTCTATACCTGGGTCAGAGAAATGGTCCCGCTGTAAGATGCTGAGAAGTAAAAAGTATCATCACCCAAAATGCTTACTGTACCAATAGTCTAGAACTATAGCCCTGACATTCGGTTCCAATATATGCTTATGTTGCGAACCTAGTTTACTTGGAAGCTTACCTAGGTCAGCTAGAAAAATGGATTGAGAGCAGCCCTAAGGAGAAAGACTTGGGGATGTTGGTTGATGAGAAGCTCAACGTGAGCCAGCAATGCGGGCTTGCAGCCCAGAAGGCCAACCGCATCCTGGGCCGCATCAAAACAAGCGTGGTCAGCAGGTCAAGGGAGGGGATTCTGCCCCTCTGCCCCGCTCTGGTGAGATCCCATCTGGAGTGCTGCGTCCAGCTCTGGGGCCCCCCAACATAAGGAGGACATGGACCTGTTGGAGTGAGCCCAGAGGAGGGCCATGAAGATGCTGGGAGGGCTGGAGCCCCTCCGCTGTGAGGACAGGCTGAGAGATCTGGGGTTGCTCAGACCTGGAGAAGAGAAGGCTCCGGGGAGACCTTAGAGGCCCTTCCAGTACCTAAAGGGGCTACAGGAAAGCTGGGGAGGGACTCTGGATCAAGGAGTGGAGCAATAGGACAAGGGGTGATGGTTGTAAACTGAAAGAGGGGGAGATTTAGATGAGATATCAGGAAGAAATCCTTTGCTGTGAGGGTGGTGAGCCCCTGGCCCAGGTTGCCCAGAGAAGCTACGGCTGCCCCATCCCTGGAGGGGGTCAAGGGCAGGTTGGACGGGGCTTGGAGCAACCTGGGCTGGTGGGAGGTGTCCCTGCCCAGGGCAGGGGGGTGGAAACTAGATTGCCTTTAAGGTCCCTTCCAACTCTAACCATTCCTTGATTCTAGAATGCCTGCTTTAAAATTCAGCACAGACTTGCCCTTTGGTAGTAGGACATGATCCTCTGCAGATTAATAGGAACTGACTTTTTTTTTTAAACTGATTTCTTGAGGAGGGGACTTGAGCCAAAGCGCTACCCCTCCAGTAAGCCCAGCGAGGAGGAGCTCTGGCCGGTTACTGCCAAGTCTCCTCCGAGCCCTGTGGCACCGCAGGCGGCTCGGGGGAGGCGGCCTGGGCTGGCCGCCCGCCCCGGGTGGGGCCCGGCCCGGCCCCCGGCTGAGGCAAGCAGCGGCGGGGCCCCCTCCCTCCTGCCTTAGTCAGCGTTCCCGGTGGCTCGCCGGACCAGCTTGCGGTGAGGGGAGCCGGGAAGGGAGGCGAGGGATGGTGGCCGGACGGGACGGGCGCTGACTGTCTCATCTCTCTTTGCAGACTCGAACCCGGAGCGGCGGATCCCAGAGATGGCGAGGGTGAGGGGGGCGAACGGCCGCCGATGACGGGCCAAAGGCTGCCGCGGCCCCTCGGCGGCCTCGCCCCTGCCCGGCCGCGGCCGGTTCCCGGACATCCTTCTCTTATCTGTCGCCTTACTTTTATTCCTCACCGATTTATTTTCCGTCTGCCTTAAATCAACCCATCCCCAAGGCTGGGGAGACGCGGAGGGGGACAGGGAAAGCAGCTGATCGTGTGAGGCCCGCGTCGGGCACAACTTCCCTCCCCCCCCGCTAGTTTCCACTAATTTGGCCAAGTTTTTGGTACCGCGTGTTTATATTATGCCTGGGTGGAGGCTCCTTCCACTGGAGGAGGAAGGAAAAAAAAAAAAAAAATAGCGCCGTGGCTGTGCCCTGTGGAGTCTTGGGCTTGATACTCCTGTCCCCAGCTTTCCCGTTTCAAACTTAATTTTTCTGGAAGCCTTGCAGCTGTTGCACAGTACTTTGGTTTTTTGGGGGTTGGGGTTTTTTTCGTTGTTGTTTTTTGTTTTTTTTTTTTTTTGTCCTTTGCAGCCCTTGTGTTGCTGCTGTTACGTTGGAGGCCGGATGAAGGCTTGGAAAATGGGGCGGATTCCAGTGTTTGTTTTTATAGTTGCATGACACGCATACGCTCTAGAAAGTAATAAGAGTTTAATGGCATGCTTATGAGTTTGGCATGCTGTAGGAAGTGAAAGCCATCAGGTTGTATGAGTGCCTTCGCAAAGGTCAGGGTGCTTGCACAGTAATTAGTAGTTTCATTATTTTAACTTGATGAGTAGAATGGTTAGTGGTGTTTTAACACTCCTGTGAATATTTACTCCTGTCTCAATTTAGTTTTAAAAGAAAGAAAGGATTCTTCACTTTTAAAAAAAAAAAAAAAAATGTATACTAGCATTCCACTAAATCCTTGAAGTTCTGGGTTTGGGTTTTTTTTTTGAGGGACAAAGAGAGGATTTTTCTTTCTTTAAACATCAAGCCTGGTTTGTAGGATGCATCTTAAGAATACAGGGACCCGTACCCATGCTAGCACAGGGCATCTGACCAGATCTGCTTGGACAGTCTTTTATTACGGTACCTGTAGCATTGCTTATAGGCTTGAGGGTAACTTCTTTTTTAGTAAAAGCATGGAAATTTTGTAATTTTCTTGTCTGTGCCACAGAGACACAAACTTTAATTCTTAGTCTTTGTAAAAGGAGTATTTCGTTCTTTGCTAGTGCAAACCGGTTACTCTTGGCTTCGTGTAGTAGTATTCTGTACAGCCTGAGGTAACGCTTGGGGCTGGATTACTAACTGTGGTGAATGGTGGCAGGCAGAAGTCATTGGAACGATGAGATCTTGTACTTGGTAGGCCTTGTCCTCCAGTTTACGTGTTCAGAGGGCTGCTTTCCACTTCAGTAGTATTCTTTGTGCGATTATGCAGCCATGAAAGTCTGGGAGTGTTAAAGCTTGGTAGCCTGTAATTCAGTTTATAATCATAAAAAAATAAGTTGAAGATTAAGCTCTGCTCCTGATGGCAGGTGGCTGTTCTAAGTTTTGTTCCGCCACGAGGTAAAGGTAAGAAATGAAAATGCCTATAAATCATGAAATGTCAAGTGTCAATTGGCAGTACTTGTTTATATGTACAACTAAAGGTTTAGAGTTCAAAAAGGCTGCACAGCACAGTGCACTGAAGTCTAATTTAGTCTAGATACATCACTGAAGAATAAATCCTTTGAAGAAGGTAAGTTATCTTTGGAGTCTTGGTCACTGAAGTATTTGCTCAGTCATGGGAGATTTCTATTTTTTTTTCTTTTTCTTCAAAGACCTGAGAGATTTTGTGTGTTCCATGTCCAGGACAAAAAGGTTCATTCAGTTTGTGGGGAAAACTACAGCATGCTGTAATACACTCCACAGACTGGTCTCTCCATGCCTGTGTTTATCTGCTTTCTTTGGAGCAACACTGCTGTCCTAACAAGCTGCTTTTTGTCACACGTCTGTATGTGTAGCAGTCTTCGTTAACGGATGCACATGGTATACGATCTGTCCCTGCTTGATGAACTAGCTGCCTGGGAAATGCTACCCCACGTTTGCTAATTCAGAAATCTGTAAAGAAACAACTTTCTGCTTGCATGCTGCGGACTGGACTGTTTTGGTCTGCCAGTCCCAAATTATTCCCAGAACGTGAAGTTGGGAGCGTTTTGTGTATCCATTTGCATGCTGCCAGGGAAGGATCGCTTGCTGCTGGTGAAGGTGTGGCTGCTGTGCGCTGTATCTGGAGTTTCTGTTCTGCCAATGTGTGCGTGTGATTTTGGAGCACAGCGATAGTATCACCAACTCCAGTAGCACTTCAGAGGACAGTGGCTCACATCTCGGAGTACAGACTTTTTCAGAAGTGGGTCCTAAGCAGCTCTTTGGCTTTGTTGAGGTTACTTGGGAGGTCCATGTTTTTGCAAAGGTCCCTGCGTTGATTCCTACGTTACTGTTGCTTGCTCTTCTCTTCTCTTTCTCTCCCACCCCCTCTCTTTCCTTTTTTTTCTTTCTCTCCTCCCTGTCTTTGGTATCGCCATGGTGTACTGACTCAGAGTTCAACACAGTCATTGTGTAATTCCATTTTTTGTCAGGAGTTTAAATTTAGTGGGGCAGATGTGAATATAGTCTGCTGACCAGAGTTTGCTCCTTCCATGTAAGTGCACGATCTGAAGCATTACTAAACTTAGAGAGGTGTTTTGTAGAGGTGTCTTTATAGCTGTGCAATTGTATCAGCTCTGTGTGGACGTTCACCCACTCACAACGTCAATTTACATCCTACTGACCTTCAAATTTTGGTAAGTATGCCATGAAATAATTATACATTTCAAGGTGTTTCAAGAAACAAGTTGTTTGTTTCAAAGCGCAGTTTGAACTGGGATCTGTGTGGTCTTCAATGGCTGTAAAGGCTTTTGATTTACTGGTGAACACTGTGTTGTGCTTTCTCTGCAAGATGTCTATTTTTGCATAAGAAATCTTAAGGCAGTCTTTCATTTAGTCTAGCACGTGACCTTCTAGGCTCTCTTCTGCCTTCTGCAAATAGCATACCCTCTCTGTTTGTCAACCTGTGTGTTGGAATACATTCTCCATTTCCGTTCTTACCACTCTACAGTTTTTCTGGGCCGTCTTGTAAACAGATGGCTGCTTTAAAAAAGAAAAAAAAAAATCACATACCACCTTTTCTGCACTAGACACTGGGTTTTTCCAGTGGCGGATTGATGAGACCCTACTTTTGTTGCTGCAGTGCAGCATTGTGAAAGGGGGTAGCTCTTCATCGATGGGCAATCTGATGGCTAAGAGCTTGCTGTGAGTGGGTACAGAGGAAGGGTAGCCAGGAAGAAGTCTGAGTCAGTTCCAGTATGGTCTTTTGTTTGCTGAAAACAAATGCTCTGTGTTTAACAGTGGCTAAACATGGGATCTTGTGGGTGGAGATTTTTTTGTGTGCTTGGTGGGAAAAGTTAAAAGGAACCTTGTTAAGTGGCTGTTGCTGAGCTTACAGATGATGCTGTTGCCAGGTTATGTGGCCACGTGACATCAACTTGTGAAGCCAAAGCTGTCTCTTGAGAGAAGCTAATGTAGCTCTGAGGTGCTGGTTAGAAACATCACCCCTGATAAGTTCGTGTCTTCTCCTTCTGCAAACTTTTTGCTAGAGCAGAATAAACAAAAATATCCAAGAATGTGAATTTCCTTATTTGGAGGGGCATAAGTTCTAAAGCAAGATCATCTCTTGCTTTGAAGTGTCTTTTTTTTTTTTTTTCCTTTTTTTGGGGTTTTTTTTTGTTTTTTTTTTTTTTTTTTTTTTTTTTTTTTTTTTTTCTTTCCTTTTTTTGGTGTTTTGTTTTGGTTTTTTTTTTTGTTTTTTTTTTTTTTAACTCTTTCTTTCCTCTTCATGCTAGTTTTGTGCAACTAGGGGTTTTGTTGGTCTCATTGGTAGATGCCTGGAGAAAATGGAAGTTGCTGTTTTTTTTTCTAGTGTACAGTCACAGATTGCACTTGCGCCACACATGATTGCGTAACAACAGTCAGCATATTGGGAATGTAAAAAGAAAAGAACGTGGCTAGGTTTTGAGTGTTATAATCTTGTGATATCCTTTCTGTTAAGGTCTTGCGTGTTGTGTTTCTCTTTGTGTTTTACTGGCCAGTGTGGGATATTGCTGTTTTCTCCTTTCCATTGATGTGCTTTAGGTTCTACTGAGTGGGAAACTTAGGAACCAAAATATAAAGGACCTGTGAGCCTGTAGCGTTATTTTGTATCTGTTTACATAAATGGCCAGGAACGCTCTTAGAAATATACTAAAAATAAGAATTTATTTACCTCTATAAGAAGTGATGACGTTTGTAAATAAAAGTTAAATAGTTGTCTTCCAGTTCACTGTTTTTCATATTAGGTCAGGATGGCACAGCAGTTGTGATGCTGTGATCGCAAGATCTGCGAGAACCAGTTTGTTGCAATAAAGTTTAAACTCTACTTAACGTTGAAACTGTAGCTGAGTTGTCTGATAAATGAGTGTCTGGCTTCTGTCAGAAACTCTTTCCTATGAGTCTATTACTTTGTTAGAAATGTCTGGTTTGTAGCTCCTAGTTCACACTCTCCGTGACTGCAAGTTGACTTCAGTGGTTCAGGCAGTGATGGTGGTTTAGAACAACTAGACTGTAGGTTGGACTCGGGCCCGCAAGGCTGTATCCAAGCTTGTCATACACTAACAGCCCCTGCTGTGGTTGTGCTCTGTTGGGACCAGCGTATAGTCAAGGGCGGTAGATGTAGCTGGAGATTCTGCTATTATAGCTGCTGTCTTTGTGGTACCCAGGAGGCGTGCATTTTTGTTATGCTGGATGGCTGCAGCAATATTTCTGGTTTACAAGCAAGGTGCAACTCAAGTACTGATCGAGGGCGATTGTGGCAGGTAGGTAGCCAAAATCCAGTAAACGCTGTGGGTCAGAAGGGAATGTCTGGAACACAAATGGTGCCCAGACACCAAGAAAGCTCTTTGGGACTACAGCCGCACCAGAAGAATTTCAGGAGCTGTTCATCGAGTTTAGTGTATGCTGAGGCTTTCCATGCTGTGCTTTGGAAAAGAGAGTTATGGAAGGATTCTTCTTAGTTAAGAAAAATGAGGATGATGATGCAGAGATAGATTTAATCTAGCATTTAGTGTTCACACATATGTTGTCTAAAACAGTCCCAGAGGAATGTTGGGCCTTTGTCACAAGACTTAGGAATTGTGAAGGGGAATTCCACTTGCTTATAACAAGATAAGCAAAGGAAAACTTTAACTTAAAGATCAACAACTCTTTCCTCTGAGACCTGTTGATGGTTAGTCATGTCCAAAGGAGAATTATGGTAGTTCTATAATATTAGTTATGTTAAGATGATATGAAACAAAACAGCAGGAAGTACAATTTTAAATAACCCCGTGCTGGCTGTCAGAGTAATAAGGGAGGAGGAGGAAAACAGAGGCTTTTCAGTCTTCATCTGTTTTAGCAAATTAAATTTGATTTAAGAAGTTCAGTCACAAATCCTTGAGACTTTTTCATGATACCCTTTGGAATTAGCTAGGAGAATGACAGTAAGTACGTATTGCTGTGCCTAAATTTGAACTAATGCCGAAAAACTTGCTTGTAATTGGAAAAGCTGAATGCTTCAGGGAAATTTGTCATGCCTCTGAAGTATGCTGGATATTGGAAAGCATCTACCAGAAAGAAGTTTGTTGTTGCTGTTAAACACCGTGATACTTTGTGTTCTGATTTGCCAAATTACGGCAGAGGTATGCCGAGGTCATTACTGCTTCTGCGGTGAGCAACAGGGAGATGGCAGTAAACACGCAGGTGGCCTGAGAGGCAGCAGTGTTCCGGGGCAGTTTCTGGTTAACACTCGCCTGCTCTCTTCTCTCTGTGCTCTTCTGGCTGACCTAGCTGGGATGAGCACATTGACTTGAAACCAAAGCCCTGCATGGCTGAAATTGCTAACTTGAGGGAAAGGCTGTATCGCAGAGGCCAAATGGCTGTGCTGCCTGTGAAATAATCTGATGCCAGTCTCAGCAGGTGTCTTGGCACTTCCTTTCATCCTCTTTCTTGAGAGTGGAAAAATGCCCTGCCAGTAGCAATTACTACTTTTATGCAGCGATGCTTACAAGAAATTTTGCTGTTAGGAAAAACCTTTCTATTCCCCAAACCCAGCTGTTTCCCCTGTTGGCCATTGCTTGACTTTTATAGTTTATAAATGAACTACTCTTCTGTACATACGTAGGTTCTTGAACTGTCATGTTAAACAAAGGCAAGATTTTTCTGTAAGGGCGATGAATATCCCTTTGTGTTTGACCCAGAGAGAAAGTCCCTGAAGAGCCATGTTCCATGGAAACCTAGTGTAATTGTTTTTGCGTCTGGATGGGCTGAACTTTTATCCTTATGTTTGAACTGTTATTTCTTTTTAGCTGTAAACTACTATGAGAAATGTCGCTGAATCACTGGAGGGAAAAGTTGCTTACGCCAAAAGAAACATGATGAAACGTTGAAAGTCATTGCAGAGTTCAGGAGGCCTCATTTGCGATGTGATGGGAAAAAAATCAGTGATAAAACCAGTGATACTGTTTGAGAGCTCCAGTAGGTTTTTCTTGAGGAGAGAAACTTCTTATTTCCAAATGTTGTCTCGGATCTTTGTGTAGTTTTTCTAGCATATGTGATTTGTGCAAATGATTTCTCAAATTACTTTAACAAATTGCTAATTTTATAGTCATTTTCCTGCATTCAGGCTCCAGTGTTGTGAATACCGATCTTGGCAACTACCATTATGTAAATACACCTGAACTTAGCTGGTGTACTGCTGAGTAAAGCCGCAGTAGTACCTTTTCAGTTAGAGCTGTGTTTAATGCCCACAGACTGCTGTTTAGTCAGACAATTGCAAGAAAAATGCTATAATCTTTCGGCCTGTGGATTCAAATTCAGTCTGAGCTCATGCATGGAGAACTGAAAGATGCTATCTTCTATTTCATGGATTTTTCCCTTTCTCCCCACCTCTAGTACACGAGAGGCACCGTGACAGCCTTCTCTCCTTTTGATGCCAGAGCTGATGCAGAAGCTCTTCGTAAAGCCATGAAGGGACTGGGTAAGAATAGTTTATTTTACAAAAAGGAAAGGGCTCTCAGTCCTTTGAAAACATACTTTCTGAACTCATTCTTTTGTATTAGCAGATAAGGGTAGGGCATGCGTCTACATGCCATGGAATGACAGTCCCAGAACGGCAGGAGTCTGGGCGTGTCCCGGTTTTAACCGTGCTGCTCAAGGATGTTTATTTTTGGGTTAGCATAAGGGGGAAAAAAGAAGGTGGTTTGCACATTCCCCATTAAAAATGGATACTCCACAGGCTTCTCTGCACACCGAGTTTTACCGCACAGTAAGCTAGACTGTGGAGTTACAAGCAACAACTGTGGAGAGTTATGCCAATCTAGTAGAAGCTCTGTGCTTGGCAAATGCACGACAGCCCCCTCGGTCTGGAAGCGCATAAGCACATTAAAGTTACTGTGAACAAAGAATACGAGCACACCGCATGAACGTAGACTAACCAAGTGGTCTGTAAACACACACTGTAGCTTTCTGCCCCAAAATTTCCCTGTGAGAACAAATCCTACTTCACTGCTTTCTTTGAAGCTGCCTGCAGGAGAAAGCAGAAGGAAGGGAAGAAGGGAAATGGGATACACCTCAGCCTATTGGCAAATTCAGGAAGGCTAGTGAGACGCTGGGCTCTGAGGGCTATCTTGCAAACTATCGTATATAAGATGGGTAATAGCTCTGCATTTCTGTACACTGGGGTGTTCGGGGTTACTGGACTGAGTTTTGCTGGGGGTTGGCAGATTGTTTATTCTAAAGCAAATCCCTTGGTGAGCCCGAAGGCAAGGCTCCTATGTAGAATACAGACCGCGGCTGAATGTTATAGCTGATGCCTGGGGTTCTCTGAGCAGTGTCTGGAACAGAGCACTGATGGAGAACAAACACCACGTGGGTCCTCCAGTCATATTTTTGCAACAGCAGAACACCAAACCTGGCAGCTCAGCTCGGGCTAGAGTGACATTTGTTGTTTAAATGCTTCTGCTGTTTGTCAGTAGACTGTTATTTTTCAAAGCATCTTTCATTGCCTTTTGAGTTTGTGTCACTGCTGTTTGTTTTTTAGAGTGTGTTTGTAACTCTTTGCTCTTTCTAACTTCAGGGACTGATGAAGAAACTGTTCTGAAGATCCTTACCAGCAGAAACAATGCTCAGCGTCAAGAAATTGCATCTGCCTTTAAAACCTTGTTTGGCAGGGTGAGAAGAAAAATACCTCTAGAAATTAGCTGAATGTGGCCTATGATGATTACTTAAAACAGTGAGGCACATTCATCGTGCTTCCTGTAAACAGTTCCTTCAAGGAAAATCTGGTTTTGCTTCTGAGTCCCCCTCTCCCTGACCCTGCCATATCCTTAATTGCTGGCTAGGTTAGAATATTCCTTTTAGGTTAGCACAAAGAAGTTAGTTACTTTTTCTGTATTTTGGTCCGATATGTCTTAGATGTGTTTTGTGTAAAAGCTCCTGTAGTTCCCCGTTAGTATCCTGCTAGTACTGACCTCATTCCTGGTAGGGAAGGAGTTATCAAATATTATGTCACAAGGTCTGGAACGTAAAGCAGGAAAAGAATTTTCTAGAGGTAGAAAATGTGTCAGAAATAAAGCAGCCTAATACCATAGGAGAGAACAAAACCAAATACAGTGGCAGATAAAGCCGTAAGTGAGTTTAAAGTGAAGACAGCTTGTTTCTTTCTTCCAGCATTTTTGGATCCTTTAGTATTCTGGCTTGGGTGACTTATGTTTCAGATAGCAAGTGCAGTGAACAACTAGCATTTAAAGAATTTCTATATTGGAAAAAGAAATAATCACAGTATGTTTCCGGTTTTCCAAATGCCCTTGTATCCTTCTGCCTTACTTGGTTACATTTGTTTCAGTTCAGGTACCAATTAAAACAAAAGGAGCCCTGTCCTTTACGCTTTTTGAGGTGTCTCCAGAGTGTTCTAGCTTGCAGACGCACGTGCAGCCATCTAAAACGGTCAGTCCTTGTTCATTACAGCACTGTTTGTTCTGCATTAGGATCTTGTAGATGACCTGAAATCAGAACTTACCGGCAAATTTGAAACGTTGATGGTATCTTTGATGAGACCAACTTATATTTTTGATGCTCATGCACTGAAGCATGCCATCAAGGTAAGAGGAGTGGGGGAAAGCAATTAATACGTTGTATGAAATGTTTGCTGCTCTTTTGTTGGGTTTTAGGAATGAACTTTTGGTTGGTAAAGGGAACACTAATAGAAGCCTTTTTTCCTTTTTGTTTGTTCGTTCCACCACCCCACCACCACCCCACCTTAGGAACGTTGTGCTAGCACCTGCTATTATTGCTAATGCTATGGTTTTGCCTGCCTTCTTATTCATCCTAATAACTCATTAGAAGTAGTTTAGAATTGTAGTCTTTATAATGTTTTATGTGAAATTATTTTCATGAGAAACTATGTAATCTTAGGACAACAGCATCACTGCAGATGCAGATTAAAATCTACATAGCACGAAACTTGTTGCTTCTGATTTAAATATGAGTAGACGGGCAGGTTGCTTTTAAATTCTTTTTGCTGCTAAAGTACGGTGCTGAAGTCCAGTGGACACTAGATTTTTCTGCTGTGAGCAGCCTAGGTTTTACAGCTGTACAGCTGTATGCATAGGCTACCAGTTAGTTCAAGGCATTTCATTAAAGTGTGATGTTATTTGTATATCTCTTCTTGGCTGTTAATTAAACTGGAGAGTGTTTTGCCCCTGATGGATTACAGCGCAACTCCAAAATTGATGGCCTAGTAAACTGGTCTCCCCCAAAATTATGAACGGGTGTTATCTATATTATTGAATGTGTTCTAAAAGCTGCCTCCAGTAGTAGAGTGGGAAGAGTTTACAGCCCCATCAGTGTTACCTTTCCAACATTTCTCTTTGCATTTAGTGCCTTTCTGGGAAGGCCAGGTAAACAAACAATTTACAATCTGTACGTGTAGATGTTTTAGTATGTTTTCTTCCGTGTGATCTTATTTATTTTTTTTTTCCCTCTGTCACACTTGTCTGATATTATCAGTCTGTGGAAATCCAGGAACTGGGTGTCCCTGGGTTACTCACAGAACCTGTTGATTAATGTAGGGGACACTGAACTTGTCCAGTGTCACGTAGTGCTTGGTTGGGTGACACTTAGACGTGAACTCCCAAGATCCTCGATGACAAACTGGTTAATATGTAGGCTTTAGTCAACTGTGCAAACTAGTGCTCATGAACCCACGACCCAGCAAATAGTATCTCAGACAACAGAAACTTTAATCCTGGAAATTTTCTGTAATGTCTTTATATGCAGTGGGGGAAGGGGAGATGGCACCTGACAAAGAAACTGATAAAGACCTTGTTGGCTAAAAGGAAAAAATGTGTTCCCAAGCTGCTCTTGTTGATTTAGGAGTCAAAGACCGACAGGGAAATGACAGAACAGATGGGTGTAGGAGGGAAAATAGAGATAGTGAAACAAGAGTGGTTTTGTTCTTGCCACATACAAAAAAAAATTATATTAAACATAGTATCATAGGATTTCAGAGAATGTTTCTGCACAGGAAAAGGTGTTGATACTAGCTGCCGTTCAACTAAGGTGCTTAACAACCATAATGAAGATGTGATAGGAGAGACTTCAGTGCAAGATAACAACTCCGCTAAGAGCATAAAGTCTGTGCTGCCGATTGTCCTATCAGTTTTCACTGCTGCTACTTAAATGAGAACTAACATAACTGTGCCTGCTGCACTTGTTGGGTAGGCGTGTTCATGAAACAATCTGTATTCTGAAAATGCTTACATGTAACCTGGCGGATTTGTATTTTGGGTATCTTTGTATGCAGTTAGTATACAGATTTTCCTTACAGGAAAGGCTGTAAATAACACGCTGAAGGAAAAAGTACAGAGTATTGTATTTCAGTGTTGCTTTTGTGAAAGGACTCCTTTGGAAGCATAGAGAGCAATGGCTTATTCTTACAGGCAAAGCAGAGTCAGATTTGTGGAAACAAGATATCGTTTTGACTCTTTGTAAATTTTATCCTTGTAAAAGTGAAGAGTGCCTGTTGTGCCTGCTGTAATTAGAGTGGAGCAGCTTAAACTGTCTGGGTTAGCAATTCTGTTGTAAAATGTGTGTGTTTGCAGTGGAAGAGAGGGTGGGTTTAACATCGCACATTCATAGAAGGGTAAAGATCATTGCGGTGTGGCTCTGTGTTTATCTGTGTACTAGTTGATGAAAGACAGTATATGAACTGGAGCTAAGACAAAAACCGTTACAACATTCATTCGCTTACCTGGATGTCATTGACTGTACTAGTGGAGAACTGAGGCATATCTGGATGTACTTGAACATGGAAGGGCTCATCTGAATCCTGCAGCAGTCAGCCTTTATTAAGTGTTGGGTTGGTTTTGAAAACAATCAAGCCAGAACTGGAAAAAAATCTTTCCAAAAACCCCACAATATACGAGGAAGAAGAAATTTTTTTTTTTTTAATTTGATCAAAGTGTGTAAGCTGATGCTTGGTTTTGATTGTCAAAGAGAATTCCTGTTTTCCTTTTGTTATTCCATCAACTGACTTATGCTTGCACCCCTGCAGGGAGCAGGAACCAATGAGAAAGTGTTGACTGAAATTCTTGCTTCCAGAACACCTGAGGAAGTACGGAATATTAAACAGGTTTATCTGCAAGGTAAAGTTCTGTATAAAATAAAATCCTAGGGTCTGCGTTCAGTTCTCTAAATATGATTTTAGCTCATCTTTCAAATAAGGTCTATCTGTGAACCGATGGATGTGTCCGATAAGTGGATTTCATTCTGTTGTGTTGCAAAAATTCACGCTGAAGGAAACGAGAGTTTGGACTGTAAATTAAAAGAGTTTTTATTTTGGGGCTATGACTGCAGGTTATGGTGGTTTGTGCTTTATAGTTAGAATTCATTCAAATGCATTTCCCATTATTTTCATCCCTTTGACTGAGAGTGGCTTTTTAGTAATTGGAAACTAGAAATCTGGTATCACAGAAAAAAACAGAAGTGATTTTTTGCTTTTTGCTCCCTGTTTTGTTCAAATGCATTTGCACTAAAGCAGGTGCAGCTTTTTGGTTGTTCACAGGAGCTTTTACCCTNTTTTAAGGCAGTGTTTAGTTCAACATTTCTTTTACCTCTATGCGGATTCCTGCCACAGAAGAAATTCTCATGTCTTAGTAAAGTTTGAGGCAAAACTTAGAGTCTCCAAGGGCAAAATTTATTAGTACTAGAATTTTCTGGGCTCACAGTTGTTCCTCAGTTGTGAGACTGTGATGTTTTAGCATAACTCCAGCCCTGGACGCTCTTCATTTCTGTAAAGAGCTGAATCTGTGCATGTCACCTTGTATTTCAAAACATTTTGAGTAATCTCCTCCTGGTACAATATGTGAGATGCTATCTTTTCACATCTTTTACAATAATGCTAGGTTATAAGTGAAAGCAGAATCTGTCCTAGTTGTTAAAGCTATTTCTGATAAATGATTCCACAAGCAGTGAGTCAGATTAACTTTTTGCTTTTCCTTGCTTTCTCCTTGAAATCGTGAAGAACTTTGTAAGTTGTTGAATGGGTATTGCTCTTTTGCAGAGTATGAGGCCAACTTGGAGGATAAGATCACAGGAGAAACATCAGGCTATTTTCAGCGAATGCTGGTGGTCCT
Organism: Rynchops niger; assembly: GCA_013400035.1. Classification (NCBI taxonomy): domain Eukaryota; kingdom Metazoa; phylum Chordata; class Aves; order Charadriiformes; family Laridae; genus Rynchops; species Rynchops niger. The sequence continues at coordinate 304,672 of VXBH01000350.1, read as the reverse complement.
GCTGCAGGTCAGGATCTCTTCGTGTATCACTTTCACTGCCGTTTTCCTGTACAATGTACACTTGTCGTTTTCTGCTAACTAAGCTGGGATTCTAGATAGACCTGGTGATAGGCAGGTTTGGTTCTGAACCTGAATAACTTCCCCTGACTTGCAGGGTCAGTCTTGAGCTCTGTTGTGGGTCATTTCCACATCAATGAATTGAAAAATTTCTGTGATGCTTGTGGGTGTAGGAGAATGCCTGCTACATGCAGTTTTGAAGGCAAGAGGAGAAGAGAACATTTATTTCATAAAGATACATGCAAGCAAAAGGGAAAAACGAGGTGACTTTGGAGAAGATGCATTAGGGATTGACTTCTCACAGTACCTCTAACAGGCTTGATATAACAGATAAATTGTTTTTTTGATTCAACTTTTGATTCTCCAGTTTAACAACTTTTAAAAATTCTCTTTAGGCGAATAGAGATCCTGACGGCAGAGTTGATGACGGTCTTGTTGAACAGGACGCTCAGGTGGGTGAATGACTTGGGTTTTGGGACATTTCCTACAAGTTATCTTGCAATATACAGCTAGAATACAAATGTGAGAGAGAAATTGTTACGGTTCTGTGTGTGTTTCTTAATACATTTTTCCGTGCTTTTATGCATTCTGGATGAAAGAAGTGTCAAGACTTGAAACACTGAGATCGAGATTTTTGACACTTTCACATTTCAGTGTTAAGCATGTCTTGTTTGTTTATGACTCAATGAGGTGCCTGAACAGAACAGTGATTAGATCACTGGAAGAGAGAGTTATGATTGCTGAAGCTTTGTGATGCTGAGAGACGCGCCGCTGGAAAACTGACACATGTGAACAGTTCATTCCTTAATATCTGATTTGAACTTCTCTCTGAATTCAGTTCTTACGTATCATGTGTCATATACGTGATGTAGTGAAACGTTAGTGCTATTCAATGAGGGATGCCCCCACAGAGTGTGAAATACTAGAAGGAGGAAATATACCGAATATTCTGCTTTACTGTAACCAGATGGCAGTCCAAGAATTGCCTCTAAATGGTTTCTAGGAGTTCATGTATTTGGCCTTTGCGAGTTATTGTCCACCATGTTGTCACTGATGACTAAACCTGTGCTCTAGACAGCAGAAGGAATACCAGCAGTTAATTGGTATCCTTGATGCGGTCTCTTGCTGGATGCTATTGGCTTTGTTGTGGTGGTGGTCATCAATATTTCAGCAATTTGATTACAGAACACGTTTAATGGATGTTTCTTCTCGGTTATTTCAGATAACTCTGGGCTAGACCTTTTCCTCTCATAAATTGTCAGTTGAGATGAAAGAAAATAATGGATTGTTCAAGGTGACAAGGAGGAAAAGCAGAATACCAGATCAATAAAACACTCTCCTGATAGCAGGGCAAGATGGAGAGACAGACTGGCAAAATGTATTTTACTGGCCCAGGCCTATCCTTTGTTATGTAAATTCAGAAAGCATTGTTCTTCTGCTATTAAAATCAATCCTGTGGAAATTAGAGCTTGAAAATTAGTGAGGCAAATATGTGAATCACGAACTAGACTGTTTCATGAAATAGTGTCAGTCTTGCCTTTAGCTGGGCTTACGTAATTGAGGATACCCATGATCCACAGGCCTTGGTGGGTAGACAGATTTCTTTTTGGCCTCTTTAATTGAGTTTAAATGAGCATCTATATTTAGGAGGCATCATACCTAAATGCTGAAAAAGTCCTGAATTTCTAAATGGTCTCTGTGGTTTGTTATGCACGTTTGGCTTGAGCTGGGAGCCAAACAGAGAAGCGTCCTGTCACATTTCTCTTTATCGATCTTTACATTCAACACCGAACATAGCTGGCAGAGATTCAGAGAATTTTCTAATTGTTATTGCCAGGTACAGATGGTCAGAATTGAGATACATGACTGTGCAAATGTAAGACTGTTTTTGGCTTCCCAGTGTTTCTCTTGATTAATATGTTATTCTGTGAAGGACTTTATAGATGAGAGGGCAAGCTTTTTGCTCAGTGGTGATTTTTTAGGTTTTTTGGGGTGTATGATTACTGAACATTGGTTCAAAGCAGTTGGGGAATGGGCATTCATACTACAAGACAGCACAAATGTGAAGGGAACTTGCAAGACTCTTCTGATGCCTGAAGGAGAAAGTTTACCTTTTTGGAAGAGATTTTGCGAATATCACTTTTTAAAAGTCAGGCAATTGACGTACACTTTGGGTATTGCACAGTGGCAAGGCAGGTGAAAACTTAGAGCTCACGTAAAATGCCACTCACAACTTCTAGTATCTCTAAAGAAATGCATACCCGGTGTTTCTAAATGCTGTGCTGAGACTTCCCGTTTGCGACTGGATGGAGAGTGCTGGTATTCGTTTGAAGAGCTTAGCAGACATTATTTGAACTAAATATCCTTGCAGTGCCTTAATAGCTTTTTTATTTTTAACCCCCCCTTTTGTAGTCTGAATTATTTAATATTACAAAGAGCATGCGGCAGTCACACCTATGCTTTCGATAGGATTGTGGTACAAACACAGCTAGGAAGATCATAACGTGCCATTCAGATTTTACAGTATGGACAGACAGATGGCCAGTATGGACTGAGAGGTGGTCAACAGCGTTGCTGTGCCACAGATTTGGTTGTGGGGATTCTTCTAAGAAATACTTGATTGCCTGAATATAGGTGGTGACCTGTTTGCCTGTCCTCTGCTCACTGAGGGGGGAGAAAGAATACTGTATACTACAATATGTACAAACCTTTCTCCTTACGTGATGCTTAGCACACAATTTGGAAAAAAGCTTCTGGGCGTCAGGAAAAAGAACTAATTTCATTTTCTGATTATTTTTTTTCTGTCTCGTTTTCCCCCCTCCTGTTGCTTATTCTTCCTAAATGCTGCTAATGGCCCAGTGATTGTATTGAAGAAAGACTTGCCTGAAGAGCAGTGAATGTGCTAAAACGACTAAAGGATTAAAATCTCTAGCAGCCTGCGGATACTGCTTCCGAGAGCTTCTAAATCCATCTTTCCCTCCTTTTTGGAAAAGTTCCTCCTGGGCCAAGTTAGCATGGTTATCCCATTGATATGAGTCATCATGTAATAAAGTTTTGCTAGTCTGATTTGAAAAAGGGGAAGGAGGGCGGGGGGGGAAAGCAGTATTTGAAATGGATTTTTATCTCCTGTATTATCACAGTTTCAGAAAACTTCAGGCTTATGAAAGGGTCCACACACGCAGTCAATTTTAGGGCCTTAAGCAGTATTACTCATGCGAGTGCTTTCACAGTTGATTTCAGAATTTATCATTTATTTCTTTCTAAAGTCAGTTCAGTACTTGGCATTTTAATTTCATTTTTTTCCCTCCAGCTATAGCTTGTTAGTTAGGTTTAATGCTCCTTAGAGTGAGACAAATAGACCTTTTCGACAGGGTGTGTGGACACATAACAAATGCTGTTGTTTTGATCTCTTGAATTTGCAACAGGTTTTGTTTAGAGCCGGGGAGCTGAAATGGGGAACAGATGAAGAAAAGTTCATCACCATCTTGGGAACCCGAAGCGTTTCCCATTTAAGGAGGGGTAGGTGGTATGGTTCATGTATGCTTGAAAACCTCTGCCTGAAGTCTCAGTGTTAGTCAGCTGGTGGTAGAGATGGTAGAAAATTTGTTTCTAGTACAACATTTGTCAAGCCCAGGAATTTTTAATCACCTCTTTCCTCTACTTAATATATTTAATTTTGTTTCCTGTCATTCAGTTTTCCCCTAGCTATGGTAATTTTCCACTTGAAGGAGCGGTGTGGTAGATCTGAGGGACAGATGGGGTGTTTCTTTCTGGGTGCTTGTTTATTTTTATTTTGTTTTTCCCCTTTTGAAAGAGGTCGTGGCAGTAGAAGTGATGCTGAGTGTCTGAGTCATAAAAATCTGATGGAGATCCAGCCCTGAAAAGATCAACCCTTTTATAGGTTCATACTTTATTAGCTGTTAATAGAGAGACAATAATTTTTTTTTCCCTGCTCCTTACCCATTCATACGTCTGTTTTACGAAGCTGGTTAGGCCATTTGAAATAATGATCAGTCAGTTTTGCTTTGATTCTCCCATCTTTTTGTTTTCATTTTTGAATCTTTGGATTCATTTGGATTTTCAAAAGTAATTTGATTTGTGTTTTTACTGTTTAGTTTTTTTACCATTATTTGCATTCAAGTAATCCTAAAGTCTGTCTTGATGCAACCCAACGTTTACTTAGCGTGATAGAAATGTAAGATTTCATAGAAAACTCAGGTCTTACGGATATTCATGAACACAGACTGTAATAGGCCGGTTTGTTTGTGTGAAGTTAATTTGATGCAGTAGCCCAGTGTAGGCAAGATGTTAGATTCAGGCTAAATGATAGCTGCACCCTGGGAAAAATGCTTATAATTTGCTAACACTTCTCTTTTTTTCCCTTTCCCTCTTCTCCCTGCACCCATTTCACTGGGTATGTTCACAGAATCACAGAATGCTTGAGACTGGAAGGGACCTCTGGAGGTCATCTTGTCTAACCCTGCTTGAGCAGGTCTACCTAGACCATGTCCAAGATGACTTTTTGCACATCTCCAAGGACTTCACAACCTCCTGGGGCAACCTGTGCCAGTACAAACGCACAGGAAAGAAGTGTTTCCTGATGTTCAGACAGAACCTTCTGTGCCCGTTGCCTCTTGTCCTGGCACTGGGCACCACTGAAAAGAGCCTGGGTCCGTCTTCTTTACACCCTCCCTTGACATACTTGTACACATTGATGAAATTCCCCCTTAAGCTTTTTCTTCTCCAGGCTGAACAGTCCCAGCTCTCTCAGCCTTTCCTCATAGGAGAGATGCTCCAGTCTTTTAATGATCTTAGTGGCCCTTCACTAGTCTCACTTCAGTTGCTCCATAACTTTTTTTTGCATTGGGGAGCCCAGAACTGGACCTCATGTTCCAGGTGTGGTCTCACCAGTGCTGAGCAGATGGGAAAGGATCACCTCCTCCACCTGCTGGCAACATTCCTCCCAATGCAGCCCGGGAGGGGGGCTTTTTGCATTTGCAGCCTTTCCTAGAAGGGCATATTGCTGCCTCATGTTCAACTTGGTGTCCACCAGGACCCCCACCTCCTTTTCTGCAAAGCTGCTTTCCAGCTGGTTGACCCCTAGTATGTGCTGGTGCAGGAGTTTCTTCCTCCCCAGGTACAGGAACGTGTTGTATAGTAGCAATCTGGTAGGAAACAGGTATTTAAAACAGGACAGAGGAAAGAATGAGCGGACGATAGCATGTGGAGGTAATGAGATGCAGATGGCATTAACCTGTACTGAGGAGGATACTGGGAGAAACGCTGGCTAGATACCTGACTAAGCACGCTTTCTGTTTTGCAGTGTTTGACAAATACATGACTATTTCTGGCTTTCAAATTGAAGAGACCATTGACCGCGAAACCTCTGGTGATTTGGAGAAGCTGCTTTTGGCAGTTGGTAATTAAGTCTTCATACATCTAGAACTGGCCGTCTTCGTTTATTCTCAGGCCTCCTTAAATGGCAGTTTTTATAGGAAATGGCATGAAAACATGATTCCTTTGTACAGTTAATCAGCTGGGATCTATTTTTTGTATTTAGAGAATAGGCATTTATTCTTCCTTTAATAGATGGGGGAAAGTGAGGCAGAGCGTGGTAGTGAACTATACTGTGTTCGCTCATGTGCACCTCTGGCAGAAAGTGAGACAAAATTCTGCCTTCGTTTGTATTCCTGGCATCTCATCTAGGACAATGTCATAGCAGATTTGTGACTGGGAGCAGAATTTGATTAGCAAAGTCTCTTTTCTATTAGAAATATATGGTGCATTCTAACTCCTAGAACCCAAAGTGGCGGTGTAGCAGAGGAACAGACTAGCTGGCAGCTGCTTACTTAATTGTCCACACTGGAGAGAATGAGCTAGTAACACACACCTTGTCTTGCCAGTGAAAGACTGTCCTGTATTGAATAACTATCAGTACTTTAATCCTGTGCCTTTTTTTCAGTGAAATGCATCCGAAGCGTGCCTGCGTATTTTGCCGAGACTCTCTATTATTCCATGAAGGTATGTATGCGTTTTCCATACGTCGCTTTCCATCTTCCCTCAGCTACAGTTCTCTTCCTTTGCTTGTTCTTCATTTCTTCTTTCACTGTAAATGCCAACAGGATGCTGTATCACTAAGCATCTGCAAAGGTTTGGGGAATGCAGATCTGGGAGAGGATTCGTAAGCTTTACTTCGAGTTCATTGTAGGTTTTTTCAGATTGTAAATCCTTTACAGGAAACATCCGTTTCATCGGCTGTTTTTGGACTTAGTGTTGTTATATTGGAAAATGTTTGGCTAGATCCATTGGGCACCTTCAGCGAAATAGACTACGGTGTCATTAGTTGGTGCATATGTTGAGGAAGTAAAGATGACCAAAACCTAAACTGTAGTTTGTGCAGATTTAGTGCTCTTTGTTTTGGAGCTGAGTATTTACAGACTGAAGGTGTAGTTAGCTTTGAAACACAGTGTGATGACTATCCATCCCGTTTTGAGAAGGAAAAGGAAAAGTCAGGGAAAAAGGAAAGAGGCTTAAACAGCTACGAAAGGCTCTGCAGGGGAATCCCATCAGTGACACAACTGCGTTTGTGTTGGCTTCGCCTTCTCTTGGACGGGAGCTGATAAGCAGGGAAAAACTGTATTTTTAACTCACAGTGGCTAATATTAATTAAAACTGAGGTAGGTAGTCTCTTGTTTTCAGGCAAGTTATCAGCTTCCCTGAAGAATTCCTTCCTTCCCCTTGCTGAAAAGCACCGAGGTATGTTTGTCACTGGATCCTTGTGTCGATGTGTCAGCGTGAGAATTAACGAAAAGAGATGAAATGATAGCTTCATTTTTAAAAGCTGCTTTACAGTTTTTATAAACATCACTGTAAGATAAGGTTCAGGTGGAAAATACAAAATATCATATGAGTATGCTGAGAGCTGTATGAGGAGGATTACTTTTTTCTTATTTATCTTTTTAATTTTTTTTTTTTAAAGAATGCAATAGAAAAGCTTTTCCTATAGGTTTTGGAATCTTTTACATTTCTATTATGAGGGGCCTGATTAATGTGTGCTGGTGCCGTCCGCAATTAATTTAATATAAATAAAAATCATTAAGCACTTCAGATAAGAAAGGTGATAATTTATTACTTTGGCAGAGAGTTTGTCCTCCCAATTAATCAGTTTGGCATGACAAAGTTCTACCACGTGCAGCATTTGCTTTCATGATTAGATGGGGCAGAGCTGGGCTTTTACCAGATTTTAATGTCAAATCCTAACCCAGAAACCACCGGACTCATGGCATAACTTTCGAGCAGCTTTAGGGCGTTTTTAGATGTAATCCAAGAATGTCACACCCAGTGGATGGATTGAGTGACCCTGGATGTTAGGCTGAAGATGATGGTGGGGGCTCTGTCAAGTCCTTCCTTGAGGTCCATTAACAGGTCAGCACATGAAATTTGTACTGCTTCAGCTTGTGGAGTCTGACTTGTCTGCGCAGGAAGGGTCAGGACGTTAGTCTGGCACAGCCTGCCAGCACAGGAACTTAAAATGTTTAAAGCAATAAAGGTGAATAAAAAGAGTGGAGCGTGTTTCCGTGGCTGGAAAAGCTTTATGAAGTTTGCCTTCATAATAAACAGCTGGATGATTTGTGGGATGAGTTGCTCTGCCTGTGTCTTGGCTGTACGATGTTATGCGCTTTGTTTTGACAATTAGTCATTGTTAGGATTTACGTGCCCAGTTCCAGAACCGACTGCAATTCTGCAGTCTCAGACGACATTGAAAAGGTGATTTGAGTGAGATTCTGATCACGGCTATCAGATATACTGCTGTGTAATCTTGGAACTGGGTTATTTTAAATTTATGTTGGCATTCACGGTTGAAACCTGTGAGATGAAACATGAAATAAGAGGTCTGACCGTATGGCACTTCATAGAAATCCAAGGATTAGAGCACCTTGTGTGATGAGTCCTCTGTTCTCCGCAGTGCAGTGTGAATGTCTTGTGATAACGTCCCAAATGTTGTCTGTTTGGGGGTGTTTTGAGACACCACTTGTTGCACTTCCTGCTTTCATGTTGCACTGTGGTTGTTCATGTTAGTTATTTTGCTACAGCATCTGTAGAGAAAAAAACCTTATATTTTAATATTATTTAAACTTTTCTTTTTAGGGGGCTGGCACTGATGATGATACCTTGATCAGAGTCATGGTTTCAAGAAGTGAAATCGATCTGTTGGATATTAGAAAAGAATTAAGAAAGAATTTTGCAAAATCATTGCATCAAATGATTCAGGTAACATTGCTGTTCTGTTGTCAGGGAAAACAGGGGTGACTGAGATGTCATTGATTCCGCTGTTTCTTTTTACGGAAGGGGGCGGATGTGAGTAGAGCTGAACAACACAGTGAGCTCTCAGAGCAGCAGTGGTTGGTCTGCAGTTTTGTGAAGCCATTTAAGTGCGGGATGCTTCCTATGAAAAGCTAAAGTTTTCTTCCCGGTGTTCAACAGGAAAGCAGATGTGGTTTTCTGAAATTACAATTACTCATACACCATTTTTAGCTACTGCTTCATTTCCGTTTTCTTGTCCGGGTTCCTTCTAATTTTCAGTGCCTCCGAGAGGGTGCTGGCTCTAGAGAAATAATACTGGGGTTGGGAGTCCCAGTTATCACGAGGCTGAAGTTTAAATCTTGGATTGTGGTGTGGAACCTTTTGCACAGTTTCAAAGGGGAAAGAATTTCACTGTGGAACCAGTCTGAATCATAATCTCCTTTGAGTGGATGGGAAGGAACAAAGGAACAGGAAGGGAAAGAGCCAGCAAGAAATCCAGAGCCAGCTGTTGCTGCAGAGTTGAAGCCAAAATCTTTTTTTTTTTTTTCTAGGAATTTTTTTTTTTTGGGGGGGAGGTATTTTGTTTTATTTTGAATATTTTAATGCTGCTTTTTACGATTTTTCTGTTGTCGTTTCTAACATTACGCTGTCTTCATTAGGCTGGGTGGAGTTGCTTTTGACACTGTCAGTCGGGCCCATACAGCTGTCCCGTGGAATTAGTAGCAGAGCTTCCCGTTAATTACAGCGAGCAGGGCTGGGGCCTTTCTGAGTGATACCAGGTGCACTTTGCACATTTAAAGGGGGTTGCTTTTGGTGCCGCTTTGGGCTTCTCCTTTGTTTGGGCTTTCTCACTTGCAGACGAATGCGTTCTAGTATGCAATGGGGCTAGCTCAGTTCTAGTGAAGCTTTTTGTGTTTCTGAAAGTCTGTCTGTGTAAATAGAGCTCTAACGTAAGAGACGGAGAATTTCCTTGTGTCGTTCTTGACGGGGAGAGTCATCCAAGTGGATTTCCTGTGGGTGGGACAAATGTATAATCTGTTGGAGTCCTCCTTGGCTGCTGCTTTTCTTCACGTTTCTGTGGTTGTAACTCATGGTGACTGGTCTGTTATATCAACAGAAAGATACATCTGGGGACTACAGGAAAGCACTCCTGCTCCTCTGTGGTGGAGATGACGAGTAACGGTGACAGTGACACAAAGGATCTGTTGTACTCCTGCTTTGCAGCCCTTGAGTTAGCACATCTAGATAAGTTTTTGTATCTTAATGCTTTGTGGCTCTTTGAATTTATGCTAGTAGAGCACTTATTAAAAATGAGCATATTGTTATCCAAGCGATAGCTGGTCCCTCCTCTTCCTGACATCCCAACTTCCAGGAATTTCAAGTGCCTTCTGTGAGTATGCAAGAGTCGTCTTCGTGGAAGATGCGTGCTGATCACAGAACCCAGTCCTTTGCAAGTGTTTTGCTGAAATAGGAAGAAATAATCATGTATTTCACTAATAATTTGAAGATTTTTTTAATTTTTGCTTTTATTCCTTACATTTCCACTGAATGGTAAGCTAGCTGTAACATTGCAAACAAAGAAAAGGTATCCTTTGTATGTAATATTTGAATGGATTTGCCGAACATAATACAAGCGATCATTGGAAATATAAAGGACCAATAAATTCTTTTCCCCTCTCAGCACAGTTGTATGTGGTTTTTAATGGGCAAAGATCTATTTTCCCTTTCATTTGATTCCACTGCTTCAAACTGTTGGTATATTTTTTCCTACTGTTATGCAGACTTCTAAGTATATATGATGTTTTGTAGCTGTAAATGCGATGTCTAGTCTAGTATCTGGGTGCTGTGGTGGTGATGCTGGTGTTTAGTATAGCTGGAATACCAAACTACCGGTGCTCACTGGGCATCGCAGTCTCATTTTGTGCTGCTTTGTCTTTTTCTTCTCCTCTAAAGCCGGGGGAAGGAAGGAGAGCTGTTTGCACAGTGCCGAAGTGGAGCAGATAATGCTGCGCTTGTAGGACCAATGGAAGATTCCTGGGATGGAAGCAAGTGAAGAAGAGATGGGAAGACAGTGATCTGTGCTTCAGGGATTTGGGGTGAAAAGCGGATGGTTGCAGCACCACTCTCTCATCAGGTTAGCAGGGAGCAAAGCGCCAGCCTGTTAAATAGGCTGCCTTAAATTCACTGCTTTAGTTCATCATTTATGACTGGCTCTAAAAATTAAATTGACATGTGTGAAGGAGAATAAAGAGGCTTCTGTTTCATGCATTATAAGGTCTAAACACCATGGTTCTAAACTTAGCTTATCGGTTAGTCACATACATTAGGTGTGGAAACTGCACATTTTAATAGTCCTGTTGAAATTGATTCTTCACAGATTATTAAGAGCTTTAAAACTTTCATATTGAACAAATGTAAAGTTTCAATGTTTCTATATTGTAATTCTGAATTATTACTGTCATGATCTCTTGCTAAGAAGTACTTGGTTTCCAATCTAATATATGAAAGCTCTTTTTATAAGTATGTTAACTAAAGCCTAATCCACTCTACAACCTTCTTTGTTTTCCGTTCTTTCGCACACATGTGCTCGCTCTTTCCTGCTCATGCACTTTCACTGTCTTCCCTGTTTATTTTTGTCCAAATTTAGGATTTATAGACTTAAAACCAGCGCAACTGATTTTCTTTTATTTTTAAATGAGACAGTTAAGTGCTTTCCTGTGCTCTTCCTGGGCAGTTTATTGAATTCTCCATGTTACTGCTGTGTGTGTGGATGGCTGTGGGGGTGGTTTGCGTCTCCACCGTGGTTTAGACTGATGTAAATGGTGCTGCTGTAATCCTGCCCTGCCCTTTTCTTCAGGCTACGTGTTCCCGTCTCTCCTGCATGCTGGCACTGAAGCTCTTCCGACCCTTTTGGTGACTTGATCCAGGGCCGTGACCTGTCAGAATCCAACCACGTACAGCCTGATGCCCTCAGTAACTCACGGAGGCGTCTGGTGAGGGCTGCTGCTCATGGAGGGAAGGGCTAGGAACATGTGCGAGGGGAGAAGAAATTTTGTGGAAGGGGAGATGGGACTGAAGCTGGGTTGCTCTGGTTTGGTGTCTGCTGTCACAAACTGCACCTCACGAGAGCCTCACAGTATTAACAAAGGGATTCCTCAAATGGCTTTCTGGAGGGACAGACCCAAACTAAGAAATTTAGGTTGAATGTGAAGTCAAAGGTGGTGCTTGAAATCATGTTGCGTGAATCTCCTGACTGTGCCTTAGTCATAGCATTTCCTCTTCCACCTTTGCTTGGCTGTGAGGGAGGCCAGGGCAGAATCCAGATGTAGAGAAGCCACTTAAACAAAATGTACATAAAATATATTTGAGACTTCATGCATAAATACTTAAACACAGTCAGTCTAGATATATCTAAGCTGTTACTATGGTTTGTTACTGTACCAGTTGCAAACCTTGTCTGTCTGTATTGTGTTTCCTGGCTTGTCAGAGTGGTACAGTAAGTGTTTTGGAACATGATTATGTCATGTTATTTTCCAAATAACATGACATAAAGGTAACATAAATAAATAACATGATATAAATTCAAGCAGTAGTATTTTTATTTTGATCTTTAGGTGTTTGGCAGGAAAAAAAACCCAAACCCTATATTATGTGTTCGGATTTTGTTTTCTTCTCTTTTCTGGGATTAATATTAAGCATTTTTAAGTTTTGCTTTTTGTCAAGTCTTTACAAAATGCGTTAGTGAGGAGTGCTAATTTGCAGTCAATCATCCTTGAATAACGTGGCCCGCTGCACGCACTACAAGCTTACCGTCACCACTGCCTAGAAATCTCGTGACAACAGAAAGTTTTTTGGGGTTTGGTTTTTTTTTTTTAGTAAGTTAGTATTTTGCCAACGTAAAATCACGCGCAAAAATAATTGCTGGTAAGCAGCTCTGAAAACGGCTGTGAAAGTGGCTGCGTGGGATCAGATGTACCTAGAGCTAGTTCTCTTCCTTGTTTGCTTACTGACTTTCTTCCCCCCATCCCAAAGCTGTGCTGGCCCTTCTGCGATGCATCACATCTATCATCCCCACTCCTATTCATTAGTATGGGGGTTTTTATCCCTTTTTTCAGACTGATCTGTAGTTTCAGCCCAGTAGATCCCTCTACGATCTTTGCCGAGTTGCCCCATTTGCTGCTTTCTGCTGCTCTGGAGAATAGACACTATGTTTAATTTTTCAGCCTTTTTCAGTTTCTTTAGAATTCTTAGGAAAATAGCATCTGATCTTGTGGATTTGTTACTCGTCCTTTTGTAGGTTTTGTTGCATGTTTTCTGTTGGCACTTGAAACGCGTCCTTCAGCATGTACTGTGTAAAGGCAGCTCCTGTTGTGTTTCCTTCACCGAAGGCAGAAGAATCTGTGATGGTGGGGTCACATGTGGAGCTATTCCAGCAAAGGTTGACCGTTGTTCAAACCTGATGCTTATGGCTTAAATTGAATGATCTAAATTGCTGTCAGGATTTGTAAATAGTAACTCTGAACAGGAGTTGTGCTAGGGGTTATTATAATATCAGTCATCTACAGATAGTTTCACTATGCAAAAGATGCAGAAACGTTTGAAATTCCCTTTTGAAGTAATTAAACAGAGGAAACGAATTCTGACAACCTGTGCTTTCTCTAAGAAGCCTAGTTAAAATGGCAAGTAGTTCATTGATTTGTAATATTTCTAGTACTTAGTATGTAACTTCCCTTTAGGAATACAAAATATGGAATCTCCAGTTCAGAGCAACGCTAAAATAACTTTAAATGACAGCTGCCTATGAATTAATTACTTTCTTTGTGGCAATCGGTAATCATTGGTGTGTCTTGTTTTTCTTCTCTCCACCTTCTGATTTTGATTTATGAAAATCTGTGGTCAGTTAATTTCTGACACGGTTCTGAAGTGTCGGTAAGTCCTGTCAATCTCTTCGCGAAGTCAAGAGCAAATTGTAACATGAGTGGTAAAATCAAGCCTCCTACCTAGGGACAATCTATTTTAAAGCAAACTTCAAGAAATCAACTATTGTTGGTTTTACCTGAAGACCCTCCTCACCCTCCTTTTTCTCTCTCTCTCCCACAGAAAAGTGTTTTAGGAGATACTATTTTACTACTAGAAATATGATACTCTTTATTCTTTTTTCATCACAAAATGTTTAACTTAGTACGTTACATACAGTGTATTCAACGAAAGAAAGTGGAATTTACTAGCTTATTTACTTGATTCTTTTTTCCTCGATTCTTTTTGTTGTTGTTGATGCATATAAAAATACAATTTTGTTTTATTTGGATTCATGATAAATGCTTGTTAAACAAAATTGAGATGCTTTTTTTCTTGTGAGATCATCCAGCCATTTAGAGAAAATATTCTGGTTGAGGCCTTTAAGTCTAAAATAGAAAAAAAGACTTATGCTGAAGCACAGAGTTAATTTTAAGAATTAAATGGGATTTTGTGGACGCATATCGCTGCATCACCCAATGCGTTGCTGTTAATATTGTTCCTTTATCCCATGTCAACTCTGACAGCTGGAATTGCTCTGGGCATTTATTTACTCAAATCTGTCTTGAAAGCAGTAATTTAGGAATAAGGCAATACTATCTGTGAAGAGCCGAAGGAATAATAACTGGCTTTTCTCCTTTTTGATTTAGCAAGTGAAACATTTAAAAAGTCATAGATCAGTGTCCAGTATATTGGTGAGTGAGTCATTACGCTGAAGAGCGCGGATGATAGCTTTCGTGTTCTGAATAGCTATTTTTGGCATCCTTTAGAAACACAACTTTGTAGCAGACAGAGCTGATGTTTTCTTCCCCTGGCCCCCCCAAAGAGGGAAGGGGCTGGGGAGAGGTGGGGCTGCTGGACCAGGGACAAGCCGTTTCACTGCATTTTTCAGTTCGAGCTTGTTGGAGAGTTGACTGAATTATGGAGAAGTGAGATTAGATCAGTCCTTAACTCATTCAGGTGCTGGTTTCTCTGCGGAAGCTCTTAATAGAGATGCTGACTTAGAGGATGATTTTTTGGCTTGTCAGAAGTATAATGAAGTGCCTCGGAAATGGGACCTTTTCAGAGCTCAGTTCGTTTCTTTTTTTTTCGTTTCATCGCTGTGACCATAGCTATACATTTGTCTGTTCTTCAAAGAAATTAATTACTCCTCGTGTAAAAAATCCCCACTCCAGTGCCCAGGACAGGCGGAGCAGGCAGGTTCTTTTCTTCCTCCATTTGGCAATCACGGAGAGGTGAGGTGGCTGGTGCAGAACACGCAGCTGCTCTAACTTGCTTCCATCAGAAATCATAATGTGCTCCTCTGAAATTAATCCTTTCTGTGTCTTGCAAGTTTTAAATGAAAAAAAAAAAAAAATTCAAAAATAGCACGTTATAAATGATGTTGTTGTTGAAAAGAACCCAGAGCCTGGGATAGGTACGTGGAATGCGAGTAAAAAGCACTCTGTAGATAACTTAGGTGTCAAGTATCTGTAGTTCATTGCTACTGACGTTGCATTTCTGACTTGTTAATGAAGGGCTTCATCTCTTTGACTCAGTAAAGCTTTTAACCGTATGGTTACTCTTGTCCCTGTTCAGCAAAGCATCGACGGAAATGTTGTCACCTTGTGGAGGGGTCTCTGGGCTAGGTGTCTCGTCGTGAGGGGTGCTGTGAACCGTCCAGTCACAACCAGTGAGTAGGAACCTGTGTCCCACATTTGTGCGAGCAGAGCTTTGGAAGACGGTGAGGACCTGCCAGAGAGGCTGGGTGAGCTTCCTGCGTTCAGGGACACATCTGGTGGCACGGACTTGTTCTCTCTGCGCGGTTTTCAATTCACTATTTTCCAGAATGCAACGGCTGGAATGTGCTGTGAGGCCCAAGTTGAATCCCCAGCATTAATGACTGTGACGCTCGTGTCTTCGGGGGGGTCAGTGCTCCTGGGTCTACCCCTCTCAGCCGTGCCTGGCGCCTAAGGGAGGACACCCAGTGCCTCCTCCCAGTCTGGCCAGCAAGAGTCCCCCCCTCTGGCAGCGTGCTTACCTCCTCTGGAAAGCACATAAACCATAAAAAGGTGATTCCCTTCTTGTGTCTTCAAGAAATATTTCCTGCAATAATCGGCAAAAGGAGCTAATTGGAGAGGCTTGTTCCTAGCCTTTTAGTGCCTGTAGGGAAAGCAGAAGCTCCTCTGCTGGAGGGAGTTCAATTCCCATTCCCCAAATGGGGCAGGAGGCCGCTTTTCTCCAGGCGGTGCCTGGGCTGTTCACCATGCGGGCGGTGGATGGTGCTGTTGTTCCAAGGAATCTCACGCAGACGATGGCGGTGCTCAAAATTATTTTGTTCGCTCGCAAATCTCTTGCTTAATGTTTGTTTGGGTTGGGTTTTGGTTTTTTGTGTGGGGTTTTCGTTTTGTTTTTTTTTTTTTTTTTTTTTTTTTTTTTTTTTTGTACTTTCTTTTTCAGATTGCTTTCTCTGGTTTCCTCAACCTACAGCGTAGGTCAGACAATTCGCTATTTTTGTTGTTATATTTTCAGAATCCTTTAATATAATCCTGTTTTCAGTGTAAAATGAGAGTGCGCTGTTGTGTGGGGAATAATAAACTATATACTTTATTCAGAATAGAAACTGGGATTATGTACGTGACATCTTAACATTGAACGTTTACCTTCTACAATCTGAACGTACACAATATCCGCTATTCCTCCCCAGTTGCAGCTGTGAGAAGTTAGAAAATAAATTTGTCAAACTTACGCATTTAAAACTTGTGAGTTTAATGGAACAGATTTTTCTGTGCAGTATTGTTTTCTGTACAGAGATTTCTAACTTCTGGTCCCTGGATTATTACCACGTTTGACTAAGCCTGTGACATTCTTTCACACCTTTCAAGCACCAGTGTAACTGCCCTGCACTGTCCAGAGGAACTGAAAGGCCATGGAGGATCTGAGATTTTAGAAAGTTACTGTGTAATTAGCAGGAAAAACTCATTGCTCTTGGGGAGTGGAAATCAGTGGAAAGATGAGGTTTTGAATTTTTTTTATTTTTTTTTATTTTTTCAATTTCAAGCAGTTGTGGTAACAGAGATGACAGTTGCACCATGTCAAGAAGATTCTCCAAGCAGGAAAGAGGAAGGATGCTGTAAGACACGGACTAATCCAGTCTGCTGCCACAAGAAAACTTTGGCCATTTTTTTTTACGGGTTCCTATAGTCTGAGGATTCATGCGGCTGACTTCTTTCTGTCAGATCTAGCTGCTAATCAGCTAGAGCAGAGCTGCTGATCTGTGTCCCAGCATAACTGCTGGAGAGCTTTTGATGCACAGGGGAAAAGCATCTGTCTCCTGCCAGAAGGAACAGTAAAATAAACATCCTCAGATTTTTCTGTGGTTTCATAGCAGATGTTCTAGATTCAAGGTGTTAAATGCTGTGGTATTCTGGGTATGCAAAAGTTTCAGCCCAGGTCCACAAAAATAGTATTTAGCATTTATTTTCTATTGATATCTACGGGGAACGGGCTCCTAAATCCTCCTGGATCTACAGCATGTGCTAATAGAATTTTATCCACAGAATACTCTAATAGTTCTAACTTTTGGGCTACTTCTAGCCTTAAATTTAAATAGGTAGCAGTGTTGTAGAACAAGAAGTCCAAGTCTCGGTCATTCATTTCTACGCATCTACGAAGTGTGTCATGACAGTGAGGTAACCTGAAGGAAAGAAAAGAAAGCCATATATTGGTATAAATGCGCTTTCCTCTTACCCTTCCTGTTCTCAAAGCTGCCTTCGGTAATAATAGGCTACAGGCTGCATATAATGAGGCCTAAAAGGCACAATAGCATCTCTGAAATCTAGTGAAAATATCATTGGAAGTCTTGTTATCTGCCAAGTATTCATCCCAGCTTATGTTCTTTCACACTGACTGCTTTGTCTTTGTGGGGGAAATATTAAATCAGTAAAGTTGCTCTGTGGATGCCTATAAAGCTTCATTAACTGTGTTTTACCATTTTATCTGTGCTTGCCCTTCTGACATTTTTTATTTACTTTGAAAAAACAGTCCTCTGTGATAAAGATGGATGGAGGAAATTATGGGTTCATAGATCCTGACTATACTGGCACCACAAAGTGAATACAAATACTAAAAAAAAAGGCAATAATTTTTCGTGTGTTTCAACAATGGCAGCTTAGAAGCAGAACTGATTTTAGAGTGTTGCCATCCACTGCTGCTAACAAATGAACTCACTAAGCCAGCGTTTAATTACAGCTTACGCTTTTATTGTAATCACCATCTCAGTAGCCCCGTTCGTGTTACGTGCAGACCCAGACGCGAGCTTTACTTGGAACAGTCTCTCTCAGGTTGTTCCTTACTAGACGCAGCCAAAATTTTCCTTAGCAATGATATAGAAGTCGTTGACGTGACTTGTGAAGAGAAGAATCAAGGCTGGGTTTTCGGTTCCCTCCTCCCCACCCCCTCCTTTCCTCCTGCTTTACGTTAAGATTTTTAAACATTTGATGGATCCTGTTGTCTTCAGGTAATCTAACTTGCTGCTTCATTAAGAGTATATGCAGTGATTCTCCCAGCTGGGTGTAAGACATCTGTTAACCTTGAGGCTGTAATATAACAGCCACCTCGTAATGCCATTTACAGTGAGTAGAAAGATACTGACATCTATCAAAGCCATCCTCTGGCTAGAGGAAATGAAAAACAGTCAAAATGATGGCTTAATTATTTAACCTGTTTACCTAATGTTTTGCCTCAGCTCAGAACCCGCTGTGTCACCTTCACTCAAGGCTGATGGATCTTAAATCTGTATTTCTTTGGAGTCTCTTGTCTGTCTGATCTATCTTACTAGGCTCTTCTCTTGCGGAGCCCTCCTGGCACACATGGTTCAAGATAACACTGCATTTAAGTGGGAGATAACTCGTCACAGTTTGCTTCAGGCCACTGCAGGTAGAGCCCTGATGTTATTGTGGCCTATCAGCTGTATCTGCTGCTTAGAGACCGAAAGGACGTAGGGACAGCTGCTGAGAAGAAAAATGACTGGTGGGGAGGAGGGATGAGGGAAGACTGCCAACTGAGAAATGACCAGGAGAGGAGGAGTCATTCTTACTGCCGGGGGCCACCAGCACGTTGCCAGGTAGTAAGTTTAGAAGCAAAAGGAAAGGGAAAAACAATTCACACGACACGGTTAAATTACGGAACTTGCTGTTACATGGGGCTGTGGAGACCATGACTATAAACAACACTTGTAACATAAAAAGACAGGTTCATGCAGATAGGCTCACTGTTAGGTTTTAAACCAGATACAGTCTCTAGTTCATGCTGTTCCCAGCTGCTTTTTCTGGAGGTAGCAGACAGCTCTGTACTTGTGCTGTTTCTGATGCTCTTTCATGACCGTTGCTGCTGGCAACCAGTTACTGGATTAACTGGCCCATCCTCTGACCCAGATGGCAGGTTTATATTCCGCGCACCCCCCCCCCCCCCCCCCCCTTGCCTCCTTGGCTAGCGGTTTGCCTTTCCCATGACTGCCTGCTAAATCACTTGTTAAAAAAGCAAAATATTCTCATAAGATTTTCTCCACACAAGAAAGTGCTGCATTTGGCAGGAAGCTGTTAATTAACGGCCTCTTGGGAGTGACCTTGATGAATGCCTAAAGGAGCTGAAGTGATCCGGTGGAGGCAACTGTCCGTCAGGAGTGTTGTAGATGTGGCTGGCCCTGCCTTTGGGAGGGGAGAAGACAGGACAGCATTTCTCAACCTATTTTAGTTGAAAACTCACCTAAACCTATTTGGGGGGGAATAATCAATGACAATGAAGGAAAGCTTTGAATATGCATCTGTTTCTCCCCCCTGACCCCTTCCCATTTTATTCGTTTGCATGGGGGTGTATGTGTGTGTAGATGAACGAGACCTTTCTAATGAGTGCTCACAGTGGTTTGTTAGACTGCATTCTGGTATCCGTAAAAGAATGCTGACTGCTCGAGGGGCCTACCTCTTCTGTGGTGGGACGGGGGAGAAAAACATACAGTGGCCCATCTTTTGCGGTGTGAGGGTGGTGGTGGGAGGTACAGGCATGTGTCAGTCTCGCCTGAGCACCTACAGGGTTTGGGCACTGGCTCCCAACCCTTCAGTCCGTGTTTCCCCAAGCTCGCTTGCAGGGCTGGATGCAGCGTTGTAGCTTTCTTACTGTTCACAAAATGCACTAACCAGAGTTTTGCTACTAGTTTTTTCAAAACCATACCAAACTGAAAGAGGTAAGTAGCGTGACCGCCTTCTCTGTTCTTTCCTTTCTGGAATGACCAGGAAACACCTCAGTCCTGAAGGAGTTTTGGTTTAAGCGGACTTCTGCTGGTTGCTCGTCGCAGAAGCAACAGGTGAGGAGAGGTGTCCCACCCCACTGCACTCTCATCCAGGACTTGCACTTGTCTGCAGCAATGCCAAATACTGATAGACAGTAAAGATCTGACATCAACAGAAGCAGGTCTGTCTTTTTCTTGTTTACACCTTTCAGAATGCCCACAGCTCTCTTTGCAGGACACTGAACTTGCCCAGCATTTTACAGACAGGCCTGTAACAACCACCCTAGGGGATAAATGAACAGACTGAATTCTACTTATAACAGCCAGTGGGAACAGCCACGTTTATTTTTGACCATGTACACACTAAAAGCTGTAACTGTTCCTCTCCAGCTGCATTCCCTTCTTTCTCTATGGGCTGATTGCTCAAGGATGTACTTATTTTTGAAGGCCTGACAGTTTGGTTTTTGAACACGCTTCTATGAGTTTGTGAACGCAGCTCCCCCAGTAACAGTGAGGTTAAGGTCAAATTGTCAGCAGTGTAGAGCTTTCAAAGCCTCCTGAGACTTGTTATTTTTAAAATGAGAATGTTAAACTGATAGAGTATAAGAGGAGTGATATTTGTGTAGACAGAAGTGTTGGTTTGGCTTTAGGGTATTTGTCATAGTCGTTACTGGTAACACCTAAAGTTTTCATTGCAGCAGGTTGGTTTAATACAGTCAAGTTTATATTTGTGCTTTTTTTTTGTTCACGTTGTAACCGCTGTTTTGAACTCGCAATCTACATTTTCAGTCTGAAATAGTAAATGCTTAGAAAGGACAGAGACATCATTTTGTTGTAGAGCCCAGTCTTAGTGTGCTGGAGTAATACGAGCTCCTGACAGTGATTGTCCTCCAGTTGCAGCCTTCTGCTCCCTAAAATTTTCTTTTTCCTTTATAAAACCTGCTCTCTGGAGCAAGGGGTTGTGCTGTATGTCATGATCGAGCTCAACAGATGTCTGTTTCCCCAAAGAGGTTCTCCAGATGGGGACTACCCTGGTATCTCTTGGGTGTTTTGAAGGTCGTTTCTCTTCCCAGTGGTGGGAAACCAATCTTTTCAAAGGGCCCCACAGACTCAGTGGCCAGTAGCTGCTTGGCAACACCACAGCCCTGGCAAGGAAGGGGCAGGAAGGGACTACCTGCCTGAATGTGTTGGGCCAGGGGCTACTGGCACTGCCTTGCACAGGAGGGAACTGCACGGGTGTGTATCAGCTAACCTTAAATATTTGAGAATCTTATGTATGTTGATTGCAACACTTCAAAAATGTTCACAAGACCTGAACTTACTGTGTCTGGCTTGTGGATTTAAGTACACAAGAACAGCACTGGAAGATTCTGATGCGGCTTAGGCTTTAAGACACCTTGTTACAGAGTCCCACATTGGAAAGAGTAGGTAGGTGGCAACATGTATTAGAGGTACAGGGTTAAAATTTGAACTTTGGTCAGAACCGTCTGGTACAGAGGCTCTGAGAACTCCATGGGGGAGTGCAACTGGAATTGACTGACAACTAGAAACCGTCTGGACTGTGATCGTTGAAACTTATTCCGTTTGAAAAGCTCTGGATGTTCTTTTCCATGGGAGCTGTAAGCTCTGCATTCCCTAAAGTACAAGTGTGGCTTTCACAGGAAGAGGCAAGCTTGAAAATAAGTGTCTTGCTGATTTGCTGTTGGGAAGTTTCTTTTTTCCTTTGCTCCTCTGAAAATGGCAAAGTCTAAGTATACCTTGCCTGCAGGTTCAGAATTAACCTTGGTTCGTAAAAGGACCTTTGAGCATGCTTAATTGTGCACTTCTTTCACATAAAATTTGCTGGAAGATTATGAGGTTTTGTATATAAAAAGAATGTCGGTTGCAATACTGTAAGTACTCGGTCCCCTATTAGTGAGAATTTGAGTGAGAAGAACAATATATAGCAAAGGCTTATCCCTTTCTAAAGTCTGGAGGTATGATTTGACTTTGGCCTTAGATCAGAGCAATTACGGTATTCAGGGTATTATGCTTCCCCGAAGTTATCCTGGGAAACACTGACTTGGGGACAGTTCGTTCCTTCCCTGATGTTTCTTTGCTCCAAGGAGGGATGTGATTGTTTGTTGCCGGCTTGCACGGATGCCTGGGATACGGACAAGGAACGGTGGTTTTGATTTCAGAAACATGCTGTTAGTCCTGGAGAACGCAGAGTGGCAAAGTGGTTACAGGGAGAGCGCCATGACTAGGGTTAAATTGTGTCAAGTCACGACCACAGAAAACTGTACTGTTGGCAAGTTTCATGAGAATGGGGTGACTGAACAAATTAAGACTTTATGGTACTGAAAGATCAGTTTTTGATTGCCTTTCATTCTCGTTTGATCCTCGGGTAATGAAAACCTTGCAGAACGCTGTGGCTGGCCTGAAAAAATTGCTTTGGGTATCAGACTGAGCGAGCTTACTTTTTTACTCATCTTTTTCTAGCACGAGTCCCACTGGCAGAGCCTATGTTATAGAAACTCATAGAAAGGAACAGAGAGAAATAACATCCATTTTGAACTGTCAGCCATTCAGAAAAGTACCAGGTTACTGTTTAGTACTTACAAAAGAGAACCGAATGCGGTACCCTGCCAGTATGTATGTATGCCTAGGAGTATGTGGGTAGCCTAAGCAGTGCAGGTGCCATTCACTGTCTCTTGTTGGCCTGGCCGGGGCTCTGTGGCTCTCCCTGAGCTTGCCGCTTCAGAAACCGAAATGAGTGGGAAGGGGGGATTGTGCTAAAAGCCCGGGAGATGTTTGTGTGAAAATTGTGACTTCTAGTGCAATAAGAAACATAGTTGATGTAAATAAGACATGATCATATCTAAACCTCAGGCTGACTTTGGATTTTGAAATCAAAGCAGGTAATGATTTTAAGAATTAGTGAAATAACGGAGTGACTGGGCTCCTGGTAACTGATGTAAATGTGGGATTCTTCTTCAACCTTTGTATTTCCTTCTGAAGGTGTGGCTACCCGCGTCTTGGTCCTTTCCTCCAGATTTGTGCTTTCTCTGTTGCTAGTTGGGGTTTGACATCGACTGTGTTTACTAAGAAGAAACACACAATTGTTTGAACAGGTAGGAGGAGCGAAGACAACAGTTTATTGTTAACACTGTGTATAATCAATGGAACTTTTAATTGCTGTACTCATAATTGCTTTAGAGATGCGCTGCCAACTTCAGAACATGATGCCGCTGAAGGGAACCTTTAAGTTACAGATAGTGAAGTTCAGAAAATGTCAGTGATTCTTAGGCAGATGCAGAAAAGAAGTAAATACTGAAAATCTACAATGAAGCTGCTTAATTGCTTAATATCTGGGTTTGGGCATGCCCAGAAACGCACCACTCCTGTCATAGCTCAGTCAGCTCTCCCACTGAAACTCAAACGGAATTGGCAACAAAGATGTAACCCATGAGAGCCTTTCCCAAGTGAAAATTGAATTTTGTCATTTTTGTGGTTGAGAAATGGAAGCAAAAGCCTAAGTATCTTGTCTGAGCTCAACACAGCAAATCAGTGATGGCTTCCCCCTTTCTGGTGTTGTGGTTATTAAACCAACAAAATGCCCAGAACGCTACAGAGGTGTTAACTGATGACTCGTGGGGTGTCAATATTGTATGTGAATTGCTAATGGTCGTATGTCATGTGGGAACTCTGCCTGGAAGTAAGGAAGATGTCGAGGTTTGTTGTCGTATCCACCATTTCAATGGCAATACTGTTACGCATAGCTGAGAAAAAACTGCTGAGCTGGAAAATATACTGAACTGATACTTTTCCTGCATGAAGTCTTATTCAGCTGTTGATTCACTTTTGGCATCGGCTCATCTGACTTTATTATGATGTGTAATTTAGTTCCTTCTGTGTAATATACTTAATAGAGCTCGATAAAGCTAAATGGATATTCTACTTTATAGATCTCTGCTGCGTACAACTGGAGAGAGATATTAGGTAAGTGTTGAATAAACTGAACGGCAAATTTTGAAAATTCTTATCGCTTGTTAGGCTCTTCCCAGCAGAGGGGGGTCTTGAAAATAGGGTGTAGGGACAGAGTTTCCTTAGAAAATTACTGATTGGTAGAAGTCACTCTGTGCTAAGTGTGGGAAAGTAGCAGAGAAGCAAAGAAGAGCTTTCTTTATCTCTCTCTGACGGGGACCTGCACCGTTGGAGTCGGTATCACTGCCCGCACAGAGGATAAAAGTTCCTGGGCTTGATATTAATGGTGAGCTGTAAAGACAGATGGAGCTGCTCTAAGGAGAAATGACTCCTTAATTAATTAATGCAGGCGTCAGAATTTGCCAGAATATCTTACAGGAGATTTCAATAGCACGTTGATAGGTAGAAATCAGACCTGGGTGTTACACAGTGTGTATTACGCAGGTACAATTTCAGGTGTGGACCGCCGTAGAGCACGTCTAACAGGATGATACAACCTTTTAATGACGTGAAAATCCCTGAGAACTTGGGATCGTGTGGGATAAATGCGTGACTTCTAACATGCTTGAAGAGGCTATTTCAGTAAAATCTTTTTGCAAGCTGTCTTAGAATTACTCTTTCCTTAGGTACCGTTACCATCCGGGCATCAATTTTATTACAAAATTGAAGTTATCTGCTGCTTTTCTTCTGCTTCCTCTGGGCAGGAGGAGCAGGGCCGTGGTGTCTCCCGCCTTGGAGCTCTGCGGTGGGTGGTGGTGCCCAAGCTGCCAGCCCCACTGAGGCCCCCACCCTGCCTCTTGCCTCCCTCCGTCAGGGCTGTGGGTTTTTCCTGCAGTGAAGCTGCCAGCCTTTTCCTTCCCAGCCGGGAGCCGTCTCTTCTCTGTGGCAGTTTTCTGGGCTGTACAGATACTTGGGACTGTCCTCTCTGCCCAAAATTGTGTCCTGTATTTTACTTCACTTCCTGTGAGTTCTGTGCTTTCTGCCTCGTCTAGTTATTGGCAGCGGAGCGCTGAGCAGCCAGGCAAAATGGTCTCACATGTGATGATGACTTTTAAAATCCATGAGAATCTGTGGCTGTGCTATAGCAGCAACTTCCTCACAGTAATTGAGAGCGGAAATTTAGCCTGCAACAACTGCAGTGCCTCAAGACTTCGCTATGGTTGGGGTCCCTCAGGCAAATTCATATTTAAATAATTACATGAAACGCAAAGGTGACTTTTCCTGAAAAGGTAAATGCGGATATCAAAAAGGCCTTTCCTGGTTGATGGTTGATTTCAATTTCTTTGCTATGACTTCTAATATGCAGTCACAATTTATATTTTAAAGAGATTTTGGGCTGTAACACAGTGTACTTATTCAAATAGGTGACTATTTCCAGGACCTGCAGAGAAGAAAGAGGGAAGGAAATGAGAGAAGAGATGGGAAGTCATGAAAACAGTGGAAGAAAAGAGACCTGGAAGATGTTAACTTTTTTTGTATTTCCAGTTGAACAAGAGAGCTGCTTTATTTTGAGAGGAGAGGTGAAAAGTTTTCTGGGCAGAGGGCAGAAAGAAATGAATGCATGCATTTACGTGGTGGTCTGAAAAATGTGGTAGAATAATGATTCAAAAATTGTCTTTTTTTATTGTTTTGATATTGTAAAGTGTGTTTCACTCTAGTAATCTCTATGAGTTCCAGTGAAATACATGGGGCTGTATGGTGGTGCCGCAAGAGACTTTTATTCTTTAACTTACAACCTTTTGGAACTCTGAAAAAGAAATAATATAATGGGTGACGGATATTTTGCCCGCTCTGTGAAACTCGGCTCAATAAATAAGTGCAGAGAAAAATGTGAGGGAGACTTCACTGAAGATTAAGGAGATGTGGTATTGTTTTGTATGAAAAGTGTTAGAAAAACGTGAGGGGATATTCGTTTTTCTAGATTGTTATATAAAACCAGCTTGAAACGAACACTCAGAAAACAAAATGCTGGTACAATGTATAATAAGCAAGATAAAGTTAGGTTTTATGATTAAATTTACATGAATTAATACAGTATATATTAAGAAAGCTCTTGGAAATCAAGGACTGAAGTTTGACTTCATAATGAAAAAAAAAAAAAAAGAAACCAACCCAAAACACAGAACATGGTAGCCTTGGGGTATTTATTGACTTCTGTACACCACGGTTTGGGAAAAGGCCTTTTTTTCTTGCAGTTTTTTAGTCTGTCTTAATTTATATTCCTTCAAAAAGTTGGCTGTTTTTGTTATTTTTCAGGGGGGAAGGACTGGGGGGGTGTTGTTTTTCTCTTTCCAGAATTTAGATGAGGCAAATGGAAGTCTCATGGAAACAAAAACAAAAGGCTGAGAGATTTGTTGCTGGCTCAAATTAGTCCGAACCAGAATTTAACTGGTGAATTAGTTGCTCAGTAGAGCAGAGCAGATTAGTTTGTTAGTTTGGAAGTATCTGAACAGACAGTTCTTAGAATTCTTGGCCTGGTTTTATGGTAAACTTATGCAGAGTTAATTAATTGTTATCGTTTATTGAAGAGTGAGCTCACGATCTCTTTAAGAGAAGGCTCGAAGCAATGATTTTGCACAGTAAATACTTGCAATGGTGGCACAAATGCAAAACGACTTTATGATCTTGAGCAGAGTTGTTGAATGCCAGCTGATTCGCAAGATTACAATTTTAAGAATCTGAAAGGCTGAAAATGGAATAATTAAAGAGAAAAGCCATGAGAAAATGCATGTAAAATGGCATGAGTCGTGTCTTGCCACTGAAGGCAGGCCGATTTGAATCTTGGGGCTAATTGGCACTTAGGAGCTCTGCTCCCTGCAGGGTGCCTCGGTGGCATCATACCGTGTTGAGTAGTCACTGTAACAACAGATCAATGGGTAAATTTGAAGTCTCATTTGACAGAGGGGTCTGTGGCTGTGGCTTTGCTACGCGGGGAGGAAGAGTTCCTGTGTTAAACAGTGAAATCTATTGATTCGCTTAATGGGTCTGATGAGTTAGAGCCAAGTTCACAAAGAAACCCAAGTGATGTGGACGGTATCCAAATCTGCAAAACTCCTACGCATCTGCACGTGGGGAAGGTCGGTCCGTGCTCCTCAGCTGAGAGTGTGCTGAGCGGGAGCCGGCTGACTGGTGGGAGGGGGGATGACAGAGAGTGGGACTGAGAGCGTCCGAAATCTTGCACCATTGAAAGTCTTTGGCCCCTGAGTCTGGGCTGGAACCTGATGCCTTTTGGAGAACAGATTGAGGTGTATAACCTGGATCCCTCTCTTCCAAGTGGGGACTCAAGTCACTCTTTTGTTGGAAACCTGGTGAATCTCCATGCTAAAGAATATTTCACATTTACGTGACCTTAACATAGTTAAAATTTTGAGCAGCAGAGTTTAGTTTCTTCTTTGTGCAGATGTATTTGTGTTTGTAACGCTGAAGTCAGAAGCATCTCTCTTCTCAACAGCAGTGAAATTGATCTCGCTATTTGATTTATATGAGACTTTCTTGTTTACTGTGGAAAGCTGTATGTAGAAGCGGAAAATGGCTTCCTGCAGGTAAACTGGGGCTAATAGCTTTCTAGAGCTTTTGCATTTTGCCAGTATATTCTGCAAAATGTTGTTTGTCAGACACAACATGAGAAGCACTTTAGATTTCTGGAGCTTTAAAAGGAAAGGCACAGTAAATGCCTCTTATCATATTAGAGAAGCAAGGAATACTGATACGCTTCTGATCTGCTTTTCAATTACTTTTTCTAATTTGGATGGCAGACGCCTATCAGTGAATTAGTTTCTCGTGAAGCAGCAGGAACCTTAAAGGTTTTCTCTGAGATGTCTTGTTTAAAATACCGTTTCCATCTGCAATACGGGCGACACCAAAAAAAAAAAAAAAATCAGGGAAAGCTGCATACTCACCTAGCATACTGTCTGTGCTGCTGTCACCCTCCTGATAACAACAAGGGGCCTTTCCTGCTGAGAGTTCGTATGTGTGTTGCAGTGCCGTTGGTTTTTCTTATTCTACTCAGTAAAACTTTCTGAAGGTTTGTTTTTTTTTTTCTGTTTTATAAAATATTAGGCATTTACCAAGACATAGGAAGACATAAGGGAAGTTGACATGTAAGGAGACAAAGCAGCACACATGCATGGACTAAATCCATGTTCTCCTGCCCAATTTTTTTTTTTTTTTTGGACACCTTTGACACCTCTCAGGTACATTCTTATCCTCTTTGTCTTACGTCTTCCCTCAGTGTTGCAGCCAACCTGCCCTGCCAGTCCTTTTATGCCTGCTTCTCATGCAGGATGAAGCCCTTAGGCGGGAAGACAGGAACGTTGTAAAACATTTAATGGCAGAGCCCCAGCTGTGCCACCCCACGTCCACCATGGCATGTCAGGGCACGGCAAGGTTTGGCATGCAGTCAGCTGCCCCTGGAGTTTGCGATGGCTGCAGCTGCCGTCTGTGCAGTGGAGAGGAGCTGGCATGCTACCTTCCCATTTCAAACAGAATCTCTTACTTTGCCCATTTATTCACTCCCGTAAGTCTTCATGCAGCGGTTGTGGAGTCATTGCTTTTTTCATTTGCTCTTTTCAACTGGATCTCAATAAAACTCTGCTCTGCGGAGTTTCAGCCTTCCCCTTCACTGTCCCTCCTATCTGTAGGTACATGGCTTAATTCTTAAAGATCTAATGTACGCTTCCTTTCTCACCTGCCCGATTCCCCTGTGGGAAGAATGACTCAGACACCGCGGGCCATGCGCTGATCAGCTGAATTTCAATGTCTCCTGTATAGAAGGAAGATTCATTTTTGTCCCTCTATTTCAGGCTTCTTGCACTGTCCTCTGAATCACCTGCTACTCGTTTGGTAAGACAAAATAGACAGAAATAACAAGGTATACCATAAACAGTAGACTGAAGCCAAGTTTCATGTGAACTTGTACTCTTGTCCCTAGGAGAAACTCCTGCTCTTTATATTCCTGATGGCTGCACCACTGTCTCAACAGGGTCTTATGTTCACCTTCATGCTCTCATGGTACCTCTGCTGTCTTCCGTCTACTATCTGGGCAAGGGGCACAATGTGCTCTGGTTGCTTCCAACTGTGTTGACTGCTCAGTGTGTGCGAGTGTTTATATATATTTTGAAACACTTAGAAATGTGATTAGCTTTGAGACCTCTATCGATCAAATCTATCGGCTGTTGGCTCAATTGTTTCAAAAGTCGTTGCTGGTTTGGGAGATGGTGGCAAGGAGTAATAGACGAAGAAATGGCATTGCATTGCATGATTTAAGCCTCATTTCCACAGGGTTAGCAATGAAACTACTGTTGGGTATACATCTACAAAGATGAGTAGGCACACAAGCTTACAATATTTACCTGGTCTTCGATCTTGTATTAAATGTACATTGAAAGGGAGCTTTGGAGGTCACATGGTCCAACCTAGGACTAGCTTTAAAGTTAGGTCAAGTTGTTCAGGGACTTGTCCAGCTGAGTTTTGAATATCTCCAAGAATATCCTACAGCTTTGCTGAACAGTCTGTTCCAATGCATAACTGCTGTCGCTGTAAATTTTTTTTTTAATTACGGCTAGTCAGAATTTTCCTTGCTGCAGCGTGCGCCCGTTTGTATTAATCTCTGCTTTTAAATTTCTTTTACTCCAGAATCAGTGATTACATCTGTCTTCTGTTAAACAGTGCTCAAAAGTTGTCCCTGTTATGGGATTAGGCATATCCACAATGCACAGCCTCAGTGGAAAGCCCAGGACATGACATCTTCACATGGGCCCGCCAGATGCTTCTGTATCAAGGCTGATGTGAACTAAACAGCTAGAGACTGAGTAGGCTGACCAGTGGAGGAGGGCCTTGCAGTCCTGCAATTCAGATTAAAGAAGTGGTTATACCTACTCCTTCACTTCTCTTCCTGGATCTCTTTCCTACGAAGCCAACACAGAGGAACAGGCTTTCACATTGATGTCATGTGGGACTAGGACACAGCTGAATCCAGGGGCAATCAGTAGAGGGCAGGAGCAAGGACCAACAGAGCCTGGCAGCTGCGTGGTGACCCAACTTGTGAGCTTGAAGTCCCAGCCCTTTCTCTACTGTATTGCAGAGCCGTGAGAGGAAGAGCTTTACGAGGAGACTGAGGTAGGGGAGGAGATACTGAAGTGCTCCCAGGCCAGTGGCAGAAGGGAGCTGGAATCCTCTTGTTGCCCTTCTGGGGGCAATGTGTTACCCTTAGGAAAGGGGGAGGAAATTCTTCTGGAGAGGAAAGGAAAGAGTAGGAGTTGAAAAAGGTGGTAAGAGAAAGTGGTTACAAAAAGTGGTAATGGTTAAAGGATGAAAGAATGAGAACAGGATTCTACAAAGCACAGGGAGAGTGGAGAAAGGAAGATAAAGCGGGAGAGAAAGTCACTAAATATTAAAAAGC
Source organism: Rynchops niger (assembly GCA_013400035.1). Lineage (NCBI taxonomy): Eukaryota > Metazoa > Chordata > Aves > Charadriiformes > Laridae > Rynchops > Rynchops niger. The sequence continues at coordinate 274,664 of VXBH01000350.1, read as the reverse complement.
ATGCAAAAACTATCAAGAGCAGGAGAGCAAACTCTAACTTTGGATTCTTTATTATGCTATTACAAATAAAAACGTAAAAACATTTCATTGGCGGTAAGCAAATGCTGTGAAAAAATGGCTTGTTTCTAGTGAAAAGCAAAGCAATAAAACTGTTTTCCTTAAAAAATTAGTAAGCAGATTAGATTTGATTACGGAAAATGAAATCCATCCAATATAAGTAGGGAATGCAGCTGTAAAACTGGGGTGAGATCCGTAAGGCATCATCTTGTGCTCACATTTGCATGCTCTGTCTCTCTTGCTCTCATCTTGGGCCCTTTGGGTTGGATTATGATGCCGAAGTCTTTACATAAATCACTTTAAATGATAGCTTTGAGTTGTATTTAAGGCATTTTTGACTCCGGGCTTTCTGAAATAGAATGAATTCCGGCAAAATTTCAAAAGAGTCACGCTAGCTAACTCTGGATTTTGAAACAGGGAAAACTTAACACCAAAGCAAAAGGAATCAATCAAACCCATTTCTCCAGTCTCCTCCCTGCTGCTGCGTGGGGACCTAATTCAGGATTTTATATATGAGCTTGCAACTGCTTAGAGGAAGAAAAAGTAGTTCATACTTTTTACTGGAATAAATTAATGCTGCCTTTGTTAGCTGTCACAATTTTATGGATGCCACATAAAGGTGTGAGTAATATTGTAATAACGGCGCAGTAGGCGAAAGTGGTGCGTAGTAAGGTGGTGACAACTTCATGTATATTCTGAAAATGTTCTTACTGTAAGAAGGGAAAAAAAGCTGTTGGTTTGGGTTTTTTTACCCCCACATCAAAGTGTCTGATGCCTTCAAAAAGGTCTGTCTGAGTCTTTGTTTTTCTTTGTGTGAACAAAGATGTCAAATTCAAAAACGTCAATAAGTTCTTTCTATTGCCTCATACTGGCTGACTAATAAGCCAAGCTTCAGTAAGCATTATTAATGAATAGAGAGAAATGACTTTCTGCTTGGTGTGTATCCAAAGCAGATTGCAAATAACGACGAACATTTTATTTTATTTTCTCCCCTTGAATTAATGAAATTCACAATGACTTATCACAAATTTGTGCAGATTCCTGTAGTGAAGCTGAACAGAAATGATGCAAATTGCTAATCTTCATAATACAGGAGGCTAATCTGGATGGTAACTCTATAAAGGGAAGTAACCAACATATGGCTCTAAATGGCAGACACTGTGCCCTGATTTTAATTTTTTTTTTTAATTCAAGGATATTTCTTGAGCTGTCTGTTTAAACCTGACTGTACCAAGCAAGTTCCTAGGATAGCTGCAAAAGAGCTACTTGCTGTTTTTCTTTTCTGTAGGTTCCCCCCAACTCCGCATTACGCCGCGCACAGCTCTCTTGTTGTTGGCATGCTGTTGGCAATTCCTGCCTGAGTTGTAACGAATAATCCAAAATTAAATTCCAGATAAAGAAATCTGTTTATTCGGGCTGTGGGTAAAGGCAGCTGTTGCGGTGGTTCATTTTAGACAGACACTGTAGGCAATTTATTTTGGAATTTGCCGGCTGGCATAGAACAGGCATAAAAGGACGAGGACAGAAGAGGTCTTGGGGAATCTGCAGGATTTAATGGTATTGCTCTGAAGGGATGTCACGCAAACTCCCAACATTTCATAGAGGAGTGAGCAGCCTGACCAGCTATCTGCTTCCTTCCATCTGCTGTGAAAAGTGCAGGCTCTCCCTTGTGCAGGCTTTGTGTAGAAGCTGCATCAGTTTTGCAAAAAATGAACGTTGACTTCAGTCCTGCGCTTCTGATTGTATATGTTTCTTTGGTTCTTAATCAACAAAACTTTATATACGTGTTGTTTTTCTTTACCCTGTCTTTTCTATTCTGGTGCATAATCTGGCATTCGTATTCTGGGGCATAATTTTAAGGAAAGATGATCTGGAACTTGTTTATTGAAGTAAAGCAATTGAAGAGAGCATGTTCTGTTACACTTGCTAGCTTACTGGAAATGTCATCCCAGCTGGCGTGAAAGTACTGCGGCTTCAACATCCTCCTGCTATTTTAGATGCTTGCTGTATCCTGTGCCTTTCTAATCAGAAAAGAAGAGACTCTCAGATCTGTGGCAGGTCTCTGTTTTTCAAATGGCTTAAAATAAGACTGCAATAAATTATTTGGTGGCTGGTTTATTTGTGTGTGCGCTGAGTTTGGGTTTTGTTTGTTTATTAAAGTGAGGATATTTCCTGAGACTTTAGAAAGCTGTGATCGAATATTCAAAGCCAGCACTACAGAAGGAAAGGAGAACGGCTCTACTGTTTATAATTAGCCCCTGGAGTTCGCATCGGAGCCCTCCTGATCTCATTCTTTAATTCAATAAATGACTTATACATTTCAGTTACCTCCAGTAATATTTGGAGTAAAACTATGTCTGCAAAGGAGAGCAGGATATTGGAAACAGCCAGACATCTGTAGGAGGGAACTGTTGCTTTACGAAGGGGTAAGCGCTGCCAGCGTGTCGTGTTCAGTGAGGTGGGATTCGGCAGCCTGAGCTTCCCTGCAAGGTACATACCTGGGGGCTGGCAAAATGGGCTGTTTAACCCCAATCTGCCCTTGGGGACGCTGGCTGTAACGGTCCCTATTTAACCTTGCAGGGACTGAGGGAGCCGGGAAAAGTGACTGTTGTAGAGAAATGAGGTATTTGGAGGTATTAAGAACAAGTAAAATTTTGAATGAAGGCCATCAAAATTAAGAAATTATTTGTACTATAAATTGTATTGTACTACAGAGGTCTAGTATAGCGATTCTCAAACACTGTCTACCTTAGACTGCAGACCAGTAGCGATGAAATAACGTATTGCGGAGAGGAACTGTCATCACTACACGTGTTGTGGGAGACCATATCCTGGCTGCGGTCCCTTTCCCCGTGAGACCAGCATGGTGGAGATTCATGGTCTAACGAGAACAAAGTCACAGGGTTACTTATGAGATTGGTTGATTGAAAACACTCCAAGGATAAAACCTGGAAAATTAGGATGAAACTTGGGCTCTTGAGATGTCAACCTAGTGGAAAGTTGGAACATTGGAATATTTTGAGCGTCCATTACTCTTTAAAGGCACTGGGAGTGAAATAATGGAATTAGAGGCCAAATTCAGGCTCATGTATATAAATTCTTATGCCTTCAAGAAACAATTTTAAGGTGGAAAAAACAGGCATCAGCTTTATTGCTTAAACATCTTTCCAGGATTTTTCAAACTATTTTCCCCAAAACATCTGTTAGAGCAACATTCAAAATCCTAAAGATTGTGCAAAACGCTCATCCCCTGGGAATCATTTAAACTGTAGACATTTTGCCGAGTAAACAACATTTTTGCCTTACCCTGTGGCTCTAATTATCTCCTGTGATGCATAATGTAGCAAAACTGCCTTGGTGAATAGCAGTGTTTCTATTTTGTACTGGTTTACGTGGGGGGAAAAAAAAACCCCACGCAGTTCCCAACTTTTCTGTTTTCAAAAAGATTGAAGTAGCACGACTTCTCTCTGAATGGTGTATGAATTGCTGGCCTAGAAGAAAGGATTTGCTTGCTGTCAAGTTGTTTACTAACAATTTGCTGAAGTTAAAGAGAAATGGAATAAAACTGAGAAAACTCACACGTGAATTCACAAAGGTGGCTTTTAGTAGCCCGGCTATTGGAATTGGAAATTGAAGGGCTCGTTACATGCGCTGTGATAAGCATCATAAGCAAGTACTCTGAAGTGTTCTAAATTAATGTTTTATAAAATAGTGGTTATTTTAAAAAAGGACATAGAATTAATAATTCTCTACCGAATTACATGTTTTTGGGAGCATGGTTTTACGTTTCTCTAATATCCTATCAGTGTAAGACTTGTGCAGAGCTAGAGACCTGTGTCTTACAGGTACTTCAGAGAGAGCTTTGTAGCAGAGTAGGCTGTCTTTTGATAAAGGACTCAATCCAAAACATCTGTGCCTCTGTCTAAGGCTTCATGGCGTGAAAGAAGTCTCTGTGTACTGCGGTTGTATTACACTCTTTGGAAATCTTAAAAAATGAAATCTCCATATCTAGAAAGATGTGCAGATACTCAAAATATGTTTATGGGTCTGACTTCATGTCTAAATTCCTATGCATCTTAGTAAGAGGTGAGATTTCTCTCCCACTTGAGAATGTGACGCTAAAGCTATACCCAGTAATACCATATTACGGCATGCCTACAAAGCAAAAGACAGATACGTTAATCTATCTCTGATTTTAATTTAGCTTGCAAAGCAGTAATGGCAATGAAGATGTCACATTACAAATCTCCATGCACAGAAGCAACCAGAATATGGATGCAGATACCTCTGTGGCTTTATGATCTGTATGACCTCTCTGCCTGTGAAGGTTTAAATTAGCTTTACATAAATGTGGTCTTGGTAACTTGTTGCTGTGCCATCACAGCAGCTGTCTGCTCTGGAGTTACCTGTCGGGGCCAAAGTATTGTTTGTTAGGTATTTTGTCATAATTTAGAAAGCCTTTAACCTGCTGTTTTGCCATTCCTCTAGGAGCCTGTGCAGAGATCAGGGCAGGCGGTGGCTGGGCATTAGGTGACCTTTGGTGCTCTGGTTAGCATTACACGGCACTACTCAGAATCCAATATATAAGTTTCAGAACAGCTCTGCATGTGATAAACATAAAAGATAGGCTGTAAGATGTTATCCTGTGTAACTATCTGCAGTATGTTTTTGACTTTCACTCTGGCTCTTGAACCCTGTGCTGCAATCCACTTTGAGAACAATGGGAAAATGTAGCAAGTTTTTCTCCAGCCTTTGGAAAGTGAAGCGCACCACTCTTATGGTCTGGTTGGAAAAGCTCCGCAGCAAGAACCGCGAGATCTCTGCTTCTCAAGTGTAAGTGCAGCCTTGTGAATTACAGGCTGCCACAGGAAAAGCAGCTTTTCTCACTTGCTGTGTTGTGCCGTACTGTGATCATTGCTTCTAGTGAGTGTCCCAGCTGGTGTGCTGGGACACTGCTGGCACTCGGCTCTGCTCTAGGTCTGTCCTTCTGCACGTGGGATCAGATCCCGAGCTTTTCTAGACTTATCTAGATCTTTTCCTTAATGACAGCAAACTGAAAAGAGGTTTTTAGATTTAAAAGTCAGCCTTTATTTGCTTGTAAATGAGAACAGTTAATATTTTAAAGTAAAAAAAAAAAATTAAAAAAAAAAGTTCAAGGGTATGTAAACCAGAATAAAGCAGGAGTTGTGGTGCTATCTTCCCTGTGTCCTGACGGAGCGGGTTCATCTGCATTTGTTCTGAGCCCTTTTTGCTGACAAACCCCACAGAGTCCCTTTTGGCTCCCTGTAAATCTCTCCCTCTGTCTCTTCAGACACCGGATTCTGTGCATGCTTTTCTGTTTCACAGGCTTCCCTTGTGCTGCTGGCTGGAGTTCAGTCTCTTTCCCAGCCTGTACAGCTCTGGTCTTTAAAAGCTTTTCCCTCTAGCACTTGCCCAAATGCTGCCAAAACCAATGCATCATCTCTGTGCCTTCTGGAGGCTCCACAGCATCAGCCAGGACTGGGCAAAAGCTGCTTTTCTTTTTCCTTTTCTGCTGCCCGGTGACAGTCTGTAAAAGGAACAAAGTTCTGTGACTTAATACAAACAAATTGGACAGACGCTTTCTACCATAGCATGTTACTCTTCTGTCATGTGTTTTATGTTTCCTTGACTTGCATATTACAGGTTGCAAATCTCACTGTTTTCAACAGAAAGCCAGTTCTGCTTTTAATTAGGCTGTCAAAGTCCTGCTGGTAGTAGTGTGATGGAGAACAGACTGTTATGTGTGATTGACAGGAAGGTCATGGGCTCTACACAACTCTCTATTCTTAAGAATAGGTTAGAATGTATCGGAAACGAGAAATTTTAGCTGGCCCTCCCCTGAAGTTGGGAATGGACTAGCTAGCTTCATGAGCTCTTTTCCAGGATTATTTTCATGATCTCTGAATTCAGTGATTGAAATAAATGACTGATGCATCCATGCATAACAATGAACGTGTCCCAAGAGGAAATAAACTGCATAACGCATAGAAGAAAGTTGTAAGTATAAACAAGCTCATTTTCCCTACTGTTATCGTGCTGCAGGGAGGCTGTTTTTTTTTTTCTTTAGTTTTTGTATATCTAAAGGCAGTTCATTTTGTTTAGCCATTACTTCAGACTCACAGCTGTCACAGGGGGCTGGAGGGAGAATTGAGCTTACTCTCCTTAGCTGCTCTGCTCTTTCAAGAAAATATCTATGATTTTCAGACTGGATAAATGCAGGCTCCTCAGGACCTCCAAGGCTTTCTGAATTCAGATGTGGGGGGAACTTTCTTTAGTGAAAAAAAAAAAAAAAAACAAAGTAATTTGTAGACTAGTGAGCAGTTCACTGATGTGTCACGGGGTCAGAGCACTGATACTCGAAGGCACAATGTCTTGTTTCCCTGAGCAGAGTAAGAGCTGTCCGGACTGTGAGCTTTTGCAACTGACACGCAGAAAGGGCACATCAGACCGTGAACACGCGTGGTAGCAGTAGGATCATGCAATTGCAGTCCTGGTGGGAATGGGAACCAAGTTCAAGCTGCATGGGTCAGGTTAAAGTAACTTCTTGATGAAGACCAGCCATGCGGTCTGGCAGGTGATGAGTGTCCCACTGATCATTGCTATTTTGGAGTGGATGCGTGTTGTGAGTGTGCTCCTGGTTTTGAGGAACTATTTTGGGGGCAGGTAAGGAATCTTCTGGTACCTGTTCACATGTGCTTAGGTTGCAATGTGATGTACAATATTGAGGATTTTCTTATGTGATGGGATCTTCTTATCCTACTTCATTATCTCACTTAATGTGTTAGAGGAAACTTGAGGAACTTTGAAATGAAAGACATTGTCTTAGCAAGGAGTACTCAACTGTTTTTTTTAATAATGAGACTGTTAAAAAGAATCATCATCTCTTTGGTTGAACACTCATTGAAATAAAAAAAAAATCTACTACTTATATTGAGAATATGAAACTTCTGACTAGTTGATTTATTGCTTACTGATAAGAGCTGTGTATATGCTTCTGGCTCTGGGGGGACTGCCCCCAGCTAATATACATGTAAGAAGGTCACTTCTAGAGACAAGAATAACGGCTCAGGGGCAGAGATCTAGCTATGTGGTCAGAAAAGAGGCTACTATAATTACCTAGAAAAAGTGCAAACTAGTATGTGAAAAGAAAAAAAAAATCCAAGTGAGGAGATAGTTTTGGGGTAGAAACTCGGAAAGTAAAGTAACATGAAAAAAGCCTTAAAGACAGGCTAGTAGATGGCAGCTGCAGCGTCATGTTAAGAGCAACAGGAGCCATTCTGGCCACCTGGGAACCTTGCTACTAAGCAGGGAGCAAACTCTTCTACTAATACATCTTTGTAATTTAGAAGGCTGGATTGCAGATGTCATTAAGACAACAATTTCTGGCAAATGGGATGAAGCCTAACAGAAATTAGAAGGTAATGAAAGAACTGATGTGTTACAAAGATTAAGCAGAATAGAGATGAAGGACTGATTTATTTGGTTACAGACAAAATAACAGGGTGAAATTAAGCCAGGTTGAACATAGGTTGAATATTTAGAATGAAATTGCCTCGTGATGAGAACTACTATCTACATAAATGGCTTCCTGGGAAGTGCTGAAACCTCATTGCTGGGCCTGTTTTAGAATTGGGCTGGGTGAAAAGCTGATAAAGGTACCATAAAGAAACACAACCTTTGTTAAGAGAGAGGGATGCTGTAGCTCCATTATGAGGACTTTTCCCTGCTTAGAGCCAGTGAACAAGCTTTCCAGTAGCCTAAATGAGGAGCACTTCATTAGGTCAGTGTCATTCCTTCATTGCTCCATCATTTCCTTTTTAGAAAAGTTTGTAGCAGGAAGGCTACAAGCAGCGACAGCCCCTGAGGCTCGCCACAGCACCTGAGCAGCAGCCCTGGAACTGCACGTAGATGCCAGCAGCCTAAGGCCATGCTAACAGAGACTGCTGCACATCTCAATAGGTGAAGCTTATTTATGCAGCTCTAACAAGAACGGTCATTAAAATTTGTGACCTCTGATACTCATTATCGGATTCCATTTAAAATTCAGGGTTGTGCTCATTATACTGATACTTGAAAGCTTTGATGCTGAAAAACTGTTTTTAGCACACAGAAAACGATTAGGAAATCTACTAGGAAAGACTGACGCTTTCTATCTCTTCTAGGTGTGATGAGTGGCTCCTCTACTAATTATTACTGTCTGTTGTGTATTATTACCTGTAAATTGTACCACCTGCCTTTTGAATAATTAGAGTTAACCCAGCTGAGGTGGAACCCATGGTAAGCAGCAGGGCATGGGCATGAATGGGCTGTAAAAGGTACTAGCTGTAGTAGGAGTCACAATCCCAGCTATACAAGTAGCCTGCTTTGCATTCATAGTGAGGGCTCTCTAACAGCAGCTATAGAGCGTTATGGCTGATAAACCAAAGCATCAAGGATGTATTGGCACGTGGGAACTCTTAGTTACTCTTTTAAAGCCTTGCTTGCTTTCCTTTCTACTGGAAAATGTAATATCAATTGCTGTCAGGTGTAAAGGCTTCCACATGTCTTTCACAAACCTCAAGTCCAGTTTACCTGCTTCATTGTTATTGCATAATGAATTTGAATTATGTTGAGCTGTAATACGTAAAATACAGGTAAGATTTAAAAAAGCCTCTGCCTTCTAATTCACTTTCTGTGGTTTACTCTTGATTAGTTCTCTTCAGTTATTGGATGGACGGAAAAATTACTCATATCTGTAAAATTCAAACCCATGTGGCATAATCAAGCAGAACAAAATTCAGCTCAGAGAAACAGACAAATTGAATGAGATAAATATTAAGAAATTACTGATATGTAATTTTTCATTTAATTATGTTCAGAAATTTCTGCGAATACACTTTAAGTTTATAGCCAGTCTACCACTGGTCTGCTGTAGTGTTTTCAATTACAAGACCTTGTCATTCACAGCACCTTACAATTTCAGGCAGAACACATTTCTTAGCTGTCTTTGTTTCAGTAGAACTTTTATAACGTCACAAAATCACAAGCTTGCTTCCTTTAATGAGCTTAATACAAAGCTGCGTGGGCAGCACCCCTAGCTTCCAAGTTTGTATGCACACTAGGTCTCACAACATGAAATCTGGCACAGTAACTTATTCCTAAGCAAAGAGAACAGTTTTGGAGCCTGTTTTTATTAATATAGAGAAATAAACGGTCTTGTGGACATTATATTTAAAGTGCATATTTGCTGGCCTCAACTGCTGTCGGTTGAACCTTGGACCGGAGGAATAAACAAGGTCTGGCTCAGGTACAACACCAAGTGATTTGCAGCCTCTTCTTTGGGCTTGCCAGGGTTGGAGCATGAAATGCTAGGCTAGACTTCTGGTATGAGGTGTGAACCTGAAGAAAAGATGCTCATTTGAAATGTTTTAAAGGCGTACTGATCACCTTGAGGAAAAATGCTTGTGAGCACATGAAGGGAAAAGTCTGCTAAGTCTAGGGAGAATTTTGTTCCTGGCATTTAGGCGAACATGCAATGAACCATACATCTCTAACAAGAAAAATAACTAGGGAAAAGAAATAATCAATGACTGAAAAACAGTGTTGAGACTTTCAAGTATTGGAAAGTACTAAATGCCGTAAAAACCTTAAGTTTTCTTTCAGATTAAATTGACAATAAATTAGATCCTAGTTTGCCATGGTAAGAAAAAGATAAATCAATGATAGCTGAAGCAGCAGTCAAAGTACAAGGTAAGATCTACCATGATACATTTATTTGTATCTTCCTTTCCTTGGGTTAGTTGATTTGGTACAGTCTTAATGTTTCCCATGGTGCCACGCAGACGTGCCTATTAGACACTATAAAATGTAGGTATTTCCCATTGATTCCTTTATTTCTGTCCTGGGAGATCAGACTACACCACCACAGCCAGCAAGCAAAGACTATTTCCTGTATGCCACATTGCCATGTGCGATATCTCGACGCTGGCATTAGCCACCCACTGAAACACTTAACTTTAATTACACTGACAACTTAACATGCTGAAACTTGGGGCACTGTTGGATGTTAACCGCTACCTGCCCTGCCCTGGAGCTGATACAGCTCAGGGCAACAGCCAAGTGAAAGCTAATAAGCTTTACAACTGTCCTGAAGGGATGTGCAGTTAAGTCAACTGTTTTGTAGATGGTGCTGAGATAATAACTATCTGATGCAGTGCCGCCTCCCTTTGGGGGTCCGCATTCTGTACCAGCAAGAGACAAATTGAATCCCAGTAGATTTCCTCCTTTTCTACATTAGCTAAAGGAAAAATTGGGTTTTATATTTACCATGGCTACCTGCAGTAACCTGTTAGCTACTGGTTAGCTAACACGGCTAACCAGTGTTAGCAGCCTTGGTAAATGGTGTGAGATGTGGTAAAGAGTGGTAGGAGCAGCAAGTAAAGCCACAGGGTAAATACATGCTCCTGGCTTAGTTTGCAAAGCAAATTGGCATCTATCTTCATAGATAACAACTCAGATAACAAGTGGGACTGTGGGCAGGTAGACTAGATGAAGCAGAATTAAGTGGGAAATGACCTTATGAATGATAAGGTACTTTCTAAGTGGAAACAGGGAAGACTTTTACGGCTTGGGGTTATCACCCAGTATGAAATCTAGGCTGGCAGAACAAATGGCTGAAGACCCAAATCCAATTAGCAGTGAGCAAAATCATAAGGGTTTTTGAAGGTTTCAAACACCTGTGGTCTGAAAAATCAGACTGGAACATTCAGGAAAACAAGTTTATAACAAAAAAGCTGAGTGTGAAAGGAGTGAAGCTTCTCTTTGCCACTTAAAGGTACTGCATCTTGACCTGATGATAGCAAGCTCTAGTGCTGGTTACACTGAGGACTATTATTACATGGAAGGAGAAAAAAGGAAAAGAAAGGTGGAAAAATAATGCAAAATAAGGTGCTTCACAGGAAACGTTTCAGATGATTGATACCTAGGCTATTCATCTGAAAGCATCAACTGTCTTCTGCCAAATAACAACCAATTAGTGTTAGATGAACCAATTCCAAAACAGACGAAAACTATCAGTAACCCAAGTTCAGGTGCATGCATAAGACTTTCAAAGTACAGCTCTGCAATATGTCATGCCTTTTAAAATGATAGTTAAAATAATTGGTCTTCCCTTCTCGATGAGCCAGAAACACCGACAGAAATACAGGTAACTGCTGTAGCAGTTTACTGGCACCTCAGAAGGATGCTGAACTAGCTTTAAATGAGCAGGCAGGGTGGCTCTGCCAGCACAGGGCTCAATGCAGGTTAATTTGTTTGGCCTTATCATTGCTGCAGTCAATCTGCTTCTGGTTTCAGGTTGAAGACAGCTTGGAGATCTTTATACCATGGCTCAGACTAAAGTATAGCTCATGGTTTCCAAGCTCTGTTTAAGAATCTCTCAGCCTTTTATAGCCAATGGAGCCGTGACGTTGGCCTGGGGTCTATTTTGCCAGGTACAGCATCAACCGAATTTATGGTCTTTGTTGCTTCCTAAATCTGTGTGAAAGCTCAGAAGGATGGAAAATAGTGTGGGTTTTATTCTTCAGCTTCACTTGTGCTGTCTCCAGGTAGAAAAAGTGTCTTTTGTCATTAACTCAGAGCAGCTAAAGTGAAGTGGAGGTGCTTGGATCCAGTTGCTTGGGAATCAAACTGCATTTTCAGTATGGGATGTGACATATCACTTCAAAAACTGATTTCAATGACAGGTGTGTTGACTGATCCAAGAAAGGCAATGTAGGGAGCCTGGCTGTGAGGAGCTAAGATTGCACTGTCTGAGCTTTGCTTTAGTTGGGGATTCAGCATAGTACAAAGGAATCCCGTGCATGAGGAAGGCGATGAGTTTTCAGGAGGAATGTATTTAATTTAATGATGGCGCATGGCTGGGAATGGGGTTGCCCTGGCTGTTGATTTCTACTGACCTGCACACGTTTGGATATTATCACCACTTACCTCATTAATGGAGCCACTGCAGCTCTGGTCACAGCCCCAGGAAAGCAACTGCAAGTTTGCTGGTGACTTGCCAAACCTTCTGTGCCTCCAGGTGAAGGAAAACCAAGGTCTGTATTTATTAATAAATGCAGGCTGTGCAAATAAGAGACGGTTGAATGAAACTCTAAGTGATCAGTATTCTGTGCTCTGTGTGCCCAAAGGAGCAAGCGAAGCCTATGTACCGTACAGCCTGGAAAAAAAAAAAAAAGCGATTGCAAAGCTGAGCTTTGACTTCTGGGCTTTCCTGACTTGTCAGCCGTCAAAAACTTTGGCTTCCATATTGACTCAAAAATTTTTACATTTATTTACCTTGGAGTTGTATAGTGCTGTTTCTTATTATGACATATGCTTTAGGGCGAATAAACAGCAGAGATCTAGGAGCAGGCAAATGTGCTGACGGTTATGAAAAAAAAAAAAAAGTATATTGGGCCCTATTCTAAAATTTTTAGTTGTTCTTGGCAATCTGTCAGTGCCTGGACAGCTCAAATGGAAGCACTGAGGCTCAGTGGTGCTCAGTAAGCCAGGATTACAGGACTGGTTTTACAAACAACTTGCTTGTTTTGTTTATTCGCTTGGTTTGTCTGCATCTTAATGGAGTTTTCCTGTTGCAGTGGCTGTGAAAGTTGACCTGTGGAGGGCAGAGAAACAAATATATTTTGTGGTGTAGCCTTGTTAAAGGAATGACAGGTCAAAACAACAGATCAGAAATAATCTATTTCTGTATTTTAATGATTTGAAAATTTCCATTTGAAACTGCCTCTGAATAGAGACCCTTATTTTGATATAAAAGAAAGACATTTGAATAACAGTTAGCATTATTTGTAAGATTATATTTAGCTTGGGAAAAGGTGATGGATAAAAGGTGAGATTTTACAAAACATTCCTATTGAACACAAACTGCCCAGGACTGACTGATCCCAGTGGGTCAGCCTCCACCCAATTTACTGACAGTGATTCAATTGTGCAGATTAGCAGCCAAAGCATATTTAAAGGAAAAAATATTCAAGGCAAACTAGTTGAATTTAGTTGCTTTTCTTCACCTTTGTGATTTTCAAACTTGGGGGGGAAAAAATGTCTTTTAAACTGAAGAAGTTGTTAGTTACTGAGGCCAATGAAAGCAAAGGAAGAAAAGAAACCAGTACATAGTTAGCTGGAGGTTTTAATTCCTTTCCCTCATCATTACTGACCATTTCTGGGATACAGGTAGTATACAAGTTTTTACAGTTATGAAGACTCCTTCCTGATTAATCTGTACCCTGGTCAGCCCAACTTTCTGTGCTTCACAGTCACTTCCTCCAGCTGTTCTGCGCACTTTTAGGAGCGTTTGTCCGTGTCCTTGTGGCTCACATGGGTGGCGCTACTCTACTCTGCAAGTGTCTGAGTGGGTATTGGGATTTAGAGAGATAAAAGGCCTCCAACCTCCAATTTTTATTTTTTTTTTTTTCAAAGTCTCCATAGATATACACCTGTCTGTCTATCTATCTGCCTACCCACCTACCTATGTATCTTCTGTTTTACTTTCAGTGACCATATCCCTCCCTTTGGAGAAAAAATAAAAAAAATTATTCTAGGTTTAATATTAAGTCAGTTATTGTGTCTTAAGCTGACTATTACAAAACTAGTCATTGGGTAACAGCCCATTTTGTAACCTTGTCAAGGATCACTTTGATGGAGTGTGTTGAGAGCTTTGTTAAACAGCATATGGCCTGCATTGGTATACAATTCTCAGAGCATCTAACTGATTTAAGACTCTAAATCTGACTTATCTTTACTTGGGCTTCATAGTTTCTCAGACATCTTGCAGTGAGACTGGAGATTTGCTACTTTGCTTTCGGATGTTTTCTCTCTTTAACCTTATAAATTGTGATGGTACATGTTTGGCATCTCTGATAGAAACTTTCGTGCTGATTTTCCCAACTGCAATTTTCCCCTGCTCCCCACTTTCTCCCCTACTGATAAAACAGTGTTAGCATACAGTCTTGCTTTGGTTTTCCTCCTGAGAACCTCGTAGAGCTGGCTTCCATCTTGCACACCCTACAGCTAGGTCTGTACCTCACTTGCTGTAGGGCTGCCTAGGGAGTTTCTCCAGCACCAGCTTGTTGGCCTGATTAATGAATTCCCATTTGGCCACAAAGTCCTGGCAACAAGTTTCAGTCGGGTTGATTGATCTGTTTGTCATAGACTTCTTGTTCCCAGTCAGATGGGATACTTGTGTTGCCTGTCCATGGCTGGCCAGTGTTGCCAAATGGTGCTGTTAGACATCTGCCACCCCTCACCTCAGAAGCAGAGGGTGATAGAAAAAACTGTGGATGTATTTGACCCTGTTTTGAATTTTGTGAAGGTCCTTTACCATTGCCTTGGTGAGATAAATGCCCTAAAATGTTGGAAGTAGTGCTCTGAGACCTTACCTTTTGCAGGTGGACTTCCCAGGTGGTGTGGGGCTGGCACGCAGCCATGTCAGCCCTCTTCTCTGAGGCCACTGTCAGAACAGGAGCCAGGCTGTGATGTCCTGGAAATGCTCTCTTCCATCTTGACCTGCTGAGAGAAGTCTGCTAATCTTTCATCTATTTTGCAGGATTCCCAAGGCTGAGTAAAACGCGGTCTCTGGGAGTACTGCGAGTGCTTAAATTGCTGTGGGCCTTGCCTGCGCCTATTTCTGGCTGTGCACAGCCATTGTAAGAGTTGGCTGCAACTTAAAAACCACTCTGGGGCAGCAAAGCGTTCTCTGATTTGTCACTACTATGTTCAGTTAATTTATGAACATCTATGAGATAACCTTGAGAGAGGTTTACAGAAATACAAAGATTCTTGACAAACCGCTTTTAGGTGAAACAAAAAAGTAAAGTTTCCCTGAGATGAGAAGCATCTTCAGGAGATGCTTTTCTTATTCTTAAACAATGGGCTTCATTGTCAGTGAGAAGTTAGTTTCTCAAAATAATTAATCTTTCAACAATGACTATAAATGCATTGTACCAGTGAAGCATTTGTCAAGGCAGGGAGTTATACAAAAAGGCAGAAGTTTAGTAAATGGAATAAGAAATAATAAGCATAAAGTTGAAACAATAAAACATTAGAGTGAGAAATGTTCATAATACAATGTTGGTTTGGTTCTGGAGGAGCTAAAATCTCACTGCTGTTGAGTAATAATGTACAAACAAAAGTCTTAAAAACTTAAATTCCAAATTTGCAATGTCATTATGCATAGGAGGGTGGATTTGAATACCTATGTTTCTTGCTATCAGAAATGTCTGATTTTTCTGGGAAATAAAATACAGTACATGATGATAGTTGTTCAATATTCAGTTGTCTTTTATTTATGTACAGCTTTGACACCCTGACATCTTCTCCTGGAAGTCTGCAGATAGCTGTTTCTGGCCAAAAGCACATTGCATAGATAGGGACAGGACAGGGATGAAAGCTACTCAGTGTTTTTTCTTAATGACTTGGACAAAGAACTGGAGAATGGCCTTTTAAAATCCTCAGAGGACACTAAGTGGAGAGGGTGCCACAAATATTCAGGAGAATAAAAAGCTAAGGATTTGAAATGATCTTGACAAACTGGAGGTGTAGTCTGAAAAGAATAAAACTTCATCAACAGGTACAAATGTAAAGCGCTCTGCTTAGGGATAACAATGGCACGGGGACAGCTGGCTGCAGAGCATTTCT
Organism: Rynchops niger; assembly: GCA_013400035.1. Classification (NCBI taxonomy): domain Eukaryota; kingdom Metazoa; phylum Chordata; class Aves; order Charadriiformes; family Laridae; genus Rynchops; species Rynchops niger. The sequence goes on along the minus strand of VXBH01000350.1, from coordinate 258,914 downwards.
ACAGAAAAGGATGACAGTTTCAGAGGAAGACCATTAAAAGAAAAATCCTGTTGGGGGTGTAAATGAGATATATAGCCTGGGAGGGAGATGAACGAGAAGTTCTGCATTGTTAAGGCTTCTCCTAGAGTATCAGGTACCAAATCCTAGGGCACCAAAACCCAAGAAAGCTGTATAGCAATTGAGGACTGTGTAAAGAGAGGAGAAGAGAGTTGTTGGAAGCGTGGAAAACACGACCCACGAGGAAAGAAACAGCAAATCAATGTTCTTTAGTTTGAAGAAGAGAGGATTGAGAGGATCCACCCTTTGCGCATATTTACAGACTGTTGCAGGGTGGAAGGGAACAGCTTGTTCTGCCTGACTGCTCTTCGTAAAGCAGGAATGAACAGGCTTAAATTGAAGAAAATTCAGAGGTGCTCACTAGGACTTTTTAAAGGTAAGGATACTGAAATGCTACCATAGATTGGAAAGACTGAAATCCGTCAGGCTCTGAAGTATATAAGAACAGGCTGTAGAAAGACATGTCAAGAATGACATATATACATCTGGTCTTGCCACAGGGCACAGAAAAGTAATCTTTTTCAAGCTCGCTGTTTGGCCCTGTAGTCTGGTGATTTATCTTACTGCCTGTGCAACTTACACATGTGTTAGGTAATAGCGTAACTGGTAACCTGTGCCTTTCTGTTCCAGATTACATTACAGGGAAGAATAAAATCAATGGTGTTTATGAGAAAGTTACAGCAAAGGCAGAGCAAAGCCAAGTAGCTGTTAAATATAAGCTCTGTTCCCCCATAGCTGCTTAGTGATTTGTTTTGATCAACAGACTTTCTCATATAAGATGTTAACCAGACGGAGTGGTGAAGAGAACAAGGAGGCTGGACGATATTGTGTGTAGCTGGCAGAATTTATGGTCTCCTGTCATAGAATAATCTTTCTAGAGCCATACTACATATCCTTGGTCCCCTCCCCCAAATCTGCTACTTTCTCCACCTCCTTGCATTTGTCAGTTTTATCTTACTTACAAATGAAGAATCTAGAATTGCTTAATTGCTTGCCATGTCAGCAGCCACACATGTCAAATGGCTTTTCTCATTAGTCTCATAAAACAAAATAAAATGGAGATAGTGACTTATCAAAAACCGGATTTCTGCGCTGCTTATTTGAGAAGTTTAAAAAATAAGCAGACTGTGGTGGAGTTTGCATTCTGCCTGCTCTGTGCTGGTGTGTGCTTGCAAGTCTGTTGCACAAATGCTTCTTAAGATCTGAAGCTTCCTTAAATCAAGTGTAATGGCTTAATCTGTTTTTGAATCTTTATGCCTTTCAAAAGTGCTGCTTATTTCCTCTATACCTACCTACCTATTAGGTAATCTGGATTTACTGTTTTGTTAGGTGAATACCTTTTGAAAGGTACTTTCTGGTGGTACGATGAATTCAGTGTGAATATTTGCTGGAATAAACAAATCTGCTGGGCTGTTCTTTCCATTTAATGGATAAAGTGTCTAGTTCTTCAGGCTTTTGGTATTAGAGATTTTCTTTTGCTACCTTTTTATATGAGCTGAACAGTATTTCTAATTTTTCAGTGAAGGCTCTGACCTCCTCAAGGTCTGTGTAAGAACTCTAAATCAGATTCTATATTTTAAATTTATTATGAAATAGGTAAATGGCTATAAAATGCATAAAAATAATTGTTGGACAAGCTGTTCACTGAAATACTTGAATGAGTTGCTAATGTTTCACTATTTTGATGTATTTGGTTATGTGATAAAGAAGACACAGTATCTTTCCTATTTTCCTAGTTTACCTGCATCATAAATTCATAAAAGCACAAAAGAACAGAATTTTAAAAGTAGAACCATAACAGTAAGGGCTTCATAGTTCACTGGGTGGGAGGGATATATGAAATTCAGTTTGCCTTTTCACTCTAAAGTTGACTCAAACCCTCCAGATTGTGCCCTAGAAGGTAAAAGATCGTGTGTGGAAGTTTGTTTCCTAATTGTATTCCACGAGGTTCAGGGAAACAAGGAGTGAACTGAAAAGCATCCATCTCTGTTGTTGGAGAAATGCAGAGTTGAGATAAATAAAGCCAAGAAATGCAGAGTTGGGATAAATAAAACCAAAGAAGAAATGGCAGGAACGAAAACAGATTATCTCAAAGTATGTTCAGTCCCAGAACAGTTTGCATCACATATGAAAAGATCTCCTTTGCAAATAAACATTTCTGGACAAGCATCTGCTCCTTTAGCCATGACTTCTTCAAAGACAAGGAAATCGGGTAAGGAGTAGTTCTGTAATTACTAGTATGAAGTAGGCTATATCAAATCATATTATCTATATCAAATTCTTGATCCTAAATTTGTTTGGACCAGTTCTCTAAACACAAAAAGGGAAGAAGAAAGGCCTTCCATTCTGTTGTGAAACTTGAAAGAAAGTTAAAAATAAGTGGCTTGGAGTAGGTGAGGTCAGCTATCCAGGGGTAGGAATAAGCTGCACATGAAACGAAGCTATAACGAAGCTATGTAGGGGGAAAATTAGAAGGGCCAAAGCTCAATCAGAACTCAGCTTGGCCACTGCAGTTAAAGACAATAAGAAGAGCTTCTTTCAGTATATCAATAGAAAAAGGAAGACTAGGGAAAATGTAGGCCCACTTATGAAGGAGACAGGTGCCCTAGTGGTGGAAGACACAGAGAAGGCAGAGTTACTGAATGCCTTTTTTTCTTCGGTCTTCACGGCCAAAGCTGTCCCTCGCAAATCCCATACCCTGGAGGCAAGGGGGAAGGTCTGGAGAGAGGAAGATTTTCCCTCAGTTGAGGAGGACCGGGTCAGAGACCACTTGGCCAAGCTGGACATCCATAAATCCATGGGCCCTGACGGGATGCACCCGCGAGTGCTGAGAGAGCTGGCAGATGTTATTGCTCGACCACTCT
>VXBH01000350.1:217342-255348 GCA_013400035.1 Rynchops niger | reverse complement strand
GGACAGGGAACTGCTGGAGCGAGTCCAGCGAAGGGCAACTAAGATGATTAAGGGATTGGAGCATCTCCCTTATGAGGAAAGGCTGAAGGAGCTGGGACTCTTTAGCTTGGAGAAGAGAAGGTTGAGGGGAGACCTGATTAATGTTTACAAGTATCTAAAGGGTGGGCTGAAGGAGGATGGAGCCAGGCTCTTTTCAGTGGGTGCCAGTGACAGGACAAGGGGCAATGGGCACAAGTTAGAACACAGGAAGTTCCGTTCAATCACACGTAAGAACTTCTTTACGGTGAGGGTGACAGAGCACTGGAACAGGCTGCCCAGGGAGGTTGTGGAGTCCCCTTCTCTGGAGATTTTCAAGACCCGCCTGGATGCATTCCTGAGTGATGTGCTCTAGGCAATCCTGCTTTTGTAGGGGAGTTGGACTAGATGATCTCTAGAGGTCCCTTCCAACTCTAAAGATTCCGTGATCCGTGAAAGGATTCACTTTGGCTTTCTTCTGCAAGTCAATGGTAAAATTGCTACGAGTTTTTGACTCGCCAAAACCAGCCTCAATTGCCCTAAAGTAAAACCTTCATCTTTAAACACCTGATGAAATCACGTGTCAGAAGGTGCGCTGAATCTCTACACATAAGGACACCTTCCATCTCCATCACCATGCTTTTGAGTTATCCTGCCTAGACCTGTTTCATTAGAGTTGCATAAAGTTCACTCGTTCTTTTTCTGGTAATGCCATTGCTCTAAGCAGTACACAGGAATTCACAAGTCTTGAGCTTCCTTCTCCCCCAGCACCCTGTAGAATGCCCTCAGGTTTTCTTTCATGATTCCTCACAGAGAATGACTAACATCCCTTTTTTTGTACTCACAGAATCTCATTTAAAATCTGTTTCTTCATAAAAGGTGACATTTTCACAAAGGGGAAATGTTTTCACACTCAACTGAGAACCAAGCTAGCTGACTTTAAACACGACTCTCTCAACTCCAGCCACAACCTTAATTTTCACTCATTTTTAGACTCAAATTTAATTGAAACTTCTTCTGAACTTCTAAAATGTGCAGAAAATTGCCTCCTCTGTGTCTACAAATCTTCTCCTATCAATGCTGAACAAAACATATATAGTGTAGTATCATGAAAGACTGTTTTTAGATGTTCTTAGATCAGAAGTGAAAGCCTGAAACCATGAATGTGAAGCTGTCAAGAAGCTTTTAGTCAAATAATGCAAACTGAAGCAATTGAGTAGTTTCATATAAGCATGTTTGCTTGTCAGCATTCATTCTTCTGGATGCATTTTTTTTTTAAGATGGGACACTCAACTGGTTTCTAATTCCCTTTAGAAGAGGTTTTGGAAAAAGTTTGATTATAAGCTTTTAAAAACATTGGGAATTTAAACATTAAAAAAAAAACTGAATATGCATTACCCCCTGCCTTGGTTGGAATTAGAAATTTGTTGGCTTTTCGTGGTTTCCTGGAAAACATCTTCATCTTCTCAATGGGCTTGTACTGCCGGTTCTTACACTTTCAGGTTGATAACTGTATCTTCTTCAAATATTTTCTATTTGAAAATGGAAATACTTGGAACTAAGTATTATGCAAACTAATCACATTGCCAGTTGCACATTTTTCATTTTCCCACTTCTGAAAGTGATACAGCATTCCAGCTTCTCATTCAGATGGAAAGGTCTGAAAAAGATGAAAAGAAGAAATTATAGTCCTTCAGACATTAACGTGCTGAAGAGAGTCCACATTTTCCTCATTGACGAGCTGAGCATCATCATTACTAGTTATCGTTTTTGAGTCTTGGACCAGATTCTTCTCTCCTGCTGCTGCAAGTCACTAGCTTCAGTAGAGTTAATAGCAGAAGAGCAAGTCTCCTATCACCTTTCTCTGAGAAGCACCTCACTTGGATCCCCATGACTCCTATTTTCCCAAGTCCCCTACACCTTCCTTTCTTTGTTGTCTGCCTCAACTGTACCAATCTTTTTATCTTCTGAGGGTATTGGGAGTCACAAGTCAGTCATGACGTGGTTAAAGTGATCTTGGGTTTTTTTTTACCCCTCCCTGATTTTTGATTTTAACTATTGTTCTAGACAAAAATATCTAAAGTATGGGGTTTGGTACTTATTTCAGGAGAAGCTTATTCTATGAAAGAAGGAATAGACACCTTATTTTCTTGATAATAAATTCATATACAGACTGAAGTATATCATGAAACCCGCCTGTCCATTGGTTGAAAAATGAAATTGCCATCTTTGCTAATAATTGTTCAAGTTTGGCTTTATTTAAAGGAAAGATTAAAGAGCTGTTTCATGAAACAAAAATGCTTGTAAATTGAAACTTTAGATTTTGATTGAATTAATCTGATTAAATTCCTCAGATAGAAACCTGTGGAAGATGGGTGATCATTGGCCAAATATTTCGAAATTTGCCTTTCTTCCACATCCAAGTGAAAAAGTGGCAAAACCTGCTATTGTCATTTCTTTTCAGGGCTTTTGCCTCACATCAACTGAAAAGACTTTCATTTTGTCAAAACAAAGTTTGGCAAAACTGTCAAATGTATTTTTTCAAAGGAGAAATTAAAAGATTGCTTCAAAACAACAAAAAAACCTAATCTGGTTTATATGAAACACCAGAGTAAAATATTTCTCCCTGTGTGGTTGAGCTGTATGTGCTGCAGGACTTGTGAATGACATGACTTCCCCTCCTTTTCCCACCCCAACGTCTGGATTTTTCAAGAGTTTGTGGGTGGGTTTCATGCGTTCCAGTTCATTAAGCTCCACAACTGCTAGCATCATACTGCCATAGTGTAATAGGCACTGGTGAAAAATGGCTGTAGAATTTCTTTTGACAGGGTTGGGAATAAAAATATTATCTATCTGTCTTGTAGAAGGCAGCAATGACAAGAGGCTGTTTGCAGGGTTATTCCCGTTCCTCTGAACAGCATGAGCAGTGCAAAGCAATCAATTATGTAGCTACGAGGGGAGCATCACTGGCTGATTTAAAATGCATAAATGATATACAAGACTCTGAACAAGCTCAAATTTAAACAAAAAGCTCTTCGAATTCAGCAAAAGAAACTGTTCTGTATTTTTATTTTTCTGCTGTCTTCGACACTCATTACATTCCCCAGAAATGGAAAAAGCTTGAAAAACTAATTAAATAATTCTCTCAGCATAACTTTCTGATCAGGTAGTATAAATTGCTGTGAGAGCTAGAGAAGCACAGCTGACAATAAATGAGCTAATGGCTCATTTAAGACTCCTCTAACCTACACAGAGATTTAATATCAAATCTTGAAGCACGGATGAAAATATATACTGAAGGAATGAAGAGCAGTGAGTGTCAACACCACCTACAATATTTTTCTTTGTATTGGTCACAGCTGTGCTCTTCACAATTTTGGAGGCAAACTCTATGAAAAACATAGCACTTTTTTGTTTGTTTTTGTCAAGACTTCAAGACTTTTATGCTGATGGTGTTACTGTGAAACACTACGATGTGCTTAAAAGGGCAACTTCTCAGTCGATGTGTGCCTTTGTGTATTTACCAAAAAAAAGTGTGCCTCATAGAGCAGGAAATAAATTTTCAATTGCTTTTTGAAGCATTTTGGCTTACTTTCAATTCCTTCTTGCACTTTTCCAATGGAATTATTTATTAATCTCTGACAGTTGCATCTGTGGGACTACATAGGTGTCACTGAGAACACGAACAAAGCTGCGCTGTTGAGATAAAGCTTCACAAATCAATTAGGTCTTTGTTGCCAGCAGTGATAGAGAGGGAAAGCCCCATTTGAGTACGCTTGCTTGGCAACTATGAAAACTGTTACCTATAAATGGTGTGATAATAATTGCTGATTTGCACAGTGGTACTGCCTGAAGAATTAAATAGCAAGAGGTTGGGGGGTGGGGAGAGGTGGTTGAAAGCTGTGGCTTTTCTCCTTGAGAGCATTCATGTCACAAATTGTTATTAACTGGCCCCTGCTAGTGCATTTTTTATTTAGTTTAATATTAAACAAAACACCTGTGCACAAGCCCCAGGAGCCACTTTGGCAGTAATTAGATTTGTAATTGCTGCCCAGCAGCACAAAGACAAATGTACTGATAAATAAACTCTGCCAGCCAGCACCAGTGAAAACACTGATTTAGCCCAACAGATGAAAATAGAAGAATTCCACCTAAGCCTTTCCTTTCCAAAGCTACCCAGGAACAGGCATTCAGCTTTTTCCAAGAACCCTGGCCAGAGGCTGGTGGTGTTTCTGGAAAGTAACCTGCATTGGATTATTTCGGGTGAGGGGAGCATGCCTCATGTTTCTGGGGCTTTCCTGGAGAGTATCCTGCAGACAAGCCTTCTCACTCTCAAGATCTGTACTGAGCATCATTACTGCTGAGGCAGTACGTAATTGGGAGGCAAATGGCCTGGTGGGCTGTATTTTCCCTGGAAGCACTCCGAGTGCCACGCAGAGGCAAAAAGGGTCTTGTATTTCCCACTATGTTGCGTTCTCCCGGTGAGTTTCCCTGCTTTGTGATATGTATAGTTGTTGTCTTTGCTGAAGCAAATCAAGTAATTTGCATCACATGTTCTTATGGTGACCATCTATCAATATATGAAAAGGGATAATGCTTTCTGGGCCTGTGAACTAATTAAATTTTACAAACAGCACATTCTTTTAAAAAGAGTGAGGGTGAGTTTCTTTACATAGACTCCAAAGACACAGAAGTTTCTGAAATTGTAGAAATGTGAATATTTAAAATTTTCTTGCTATAAAGAAAAAGAAAGATTATCAGCTGAAAAAAACCCCCATTGTTGGCATCCTTAAAAATAAGGATGTGAAGAAATTAATTCTAGCAAAAGGAGAAAGAAATACTTGCAAGTTAACTGTAATGTAAATTTGGACAGTTTTTCTGTTAGTTTTCCTGAGAATTCACTGGAATCCCTAGTTTATATGCAAGTGGGCTATATAAGTTATACATATGTTGTTTATGGATGGGTGGATTGTTTCAAAGTATGGAAAGCTTAAAAATATATAAATGATTTTTTACTATTTAAGATATTCTCGGATAACTTTTGTTATCCAGATCTTGTATTCTGGAAGTAAATGAGGGAGCAGGGAGTGTGTGGTAACTATCTACATATGTTCATCACCAAAGGCAAATACGAGGTAACTGAATTACTTCAGCCCCCAATAAAGGAAACAAAGATAATCTGGGTGATCTTGTAGCTGCTGAAGGCTGGGCGTGAGTACGCACAACCCTTGTGCTCATTTAGAAACAATAGCAAGGAAGGAAATTTAAAGAGCAGGTTGCAAGGGAATCATGTAAGCAATCTCCTGTATAGGGCACGCTGGTGCAGATAAAGGTAGGAGCTCTGAGTGTGGCAAGGGGTGAAATCTGTCGGCTCACGGGCAGAATAACAGTTTCTTAAACTGGGAAACTGGTTTGCTGGGAGAAAATGTTCTCAATCACATTTGTACATTGTGCTATGGATCAGTCAGGGCATGAGACAAATCCTGCCTTACGCTCACTGGGCTAAAGCCATTAACAGAGTGTTTCTAACCTAGTTTGGGAAAGTGGAAAATGTTGTGATGCCCATGAGAAGCTATCTGCAGGACAGTCATAAAGCAGTGCTGACTAAATTTATAAATATTAAACTCTATGCTAGTATGATTTCAACTGGAGTTGGCACATAATCTGCACTTTTAAAAACAAACAAAATATCACCTGATCATGCAGTAAATAAGTACCAAGTTTCATGACTGCTATTTTAACATGCACGTATTTAAAAATGCACTCTTGTGGGGAAAAGTGGCACTGGTTTCAATGTAGTGGCTATGCTCGTGTTTTACTTGCTTTACTTATTTCTGAGAAAATTGCAAAGAGAAAATTGCTAAAAAGCACAGGTGCAAACTAAGACTGGAATTCATTATTTGAATCAAGCTCTTACATTCAGTGATTTAAAAGTGTGATTACATCTGGTAACTGGAGTTGCTTTCACTGCCTGCCTGCTCTTCACTTTGGTCGCTGTGGTTCTGTATTAAGACAAATTATTGCGATGGCTCTCCTGTCCATGGCTAGGAACACTTCACTTTTCATCCATGAGTGGTACAAGATCTGTTTTACTGCCTTCCTCCGGCACCTTGGGGCTGATCTTAGCTGGAAGTGGGGCACAAGACTCCTGTAGGCTAGTCCTTTGAGGTGGCAAAAAGGATCCTTTTTCTGGTCTGCCTGCTGTTTTTGCTTCCACGTATGTGCTCATCTTTGAGTTGGAGATGGAAATGAATTGGCCCCTCAGGGACCTCACAGGTTTCCACCTTTCTCTGAAGTCTGGGGAGCTGCTCTCCTGCTGGGGCTGTCAGGGCTTATGTCACTCAATCACTTCCCTGCTACTACCATCATCTCAGGAATAATTGTCTTGTTCTCTGTCTGTGAAACAGATGCCTCCTGATAACTGCAGCACCTTAGACTGACTAAATTCTCTGGGCTTTGTAAAGGGGATTCGGATGCAAACTAAAGGGGAGGCAAGTTTTTTTCCTTTGACTTTGTGAGGGTCTGTGTGGAGTAATTCAGTAATATCATGGCATGTTAAATGTTGCTATTGCTACACAGCCCAGTACACTGTTTCGGCAGATCTGTGGCTACTGGACTAGTGTTAGGAAAAATGTCCAATTTTTTTTATTACATTTAAGCAATGGTATACTTCTTAAAGTAAATACAATTCTCTGAAAACAAGGTACAGTTTCTGGGGAAGAGATTTAAAAAAACCCAACAAACCATTAAAATTATCAACGAAATACCTAGTATTAGTTACTGTCTCTTAGGTCACCTGGATATTTACAACTCTAAAAATACAATAATTGGATCAGTGCATAGATTCCATTTATGTAGATATGACACGTTCACTTAGTTCAGGGTGGTAACCAGGGAACCTACAGCTTCCAGATAAATCCCCAACATACTGACAGCATGTGTGCAGTCTTTCATGTCCAGAAAATCTGCATTAATTGCTCGAAACGATTGCAAGACTAAATATGACAGCAGTTTACATTGCCAGAGCCACTCCTCAGAAATGGGTCACCTTGAACGTATCTTGCCAGAATTTATCTGTCCAAGACCAGTGGCCAAAGCAGACAGAGTTTTGCCAATTTACACAAGCTGAAATTCAGCTTTTCCTGTGACAGGATCCCTTCCCAGTTTCCTGAGCAGCTTGGGGCAGGGGCTGCGGGGCTGGGGGGAGGGGGCACATGTTCTTCACGACACCACCACCAGCTTGCAAGTCTCATGGGGATGACTGGTGCTAAGCCCGCTGGTATGTGGTGTAGGATTGATATGCTAATTTATCTGAAATGTTTCTCATGACAGTTTGGCACAGAGGCAGTACTTGGGCCTGCTCAGGGTTTGGCAACAGAAAAGCTACAAGAGGAAATGGCTAGCAACGTTTAAATCACCAGCGTCGCAGCCCAGCCAGGTGCAGTCCCTGCTTTTGGGCTGCTTAGTAACTCTGCTGCATTCACCTCCGAAGGCAGGGTTCTCCCATACTGGAACCTGAGTGTAGCAAACCTCTGCTGTAAGAGTCCACATATAAAAATTAATATAAACTTACTTTGCCTGACAGAGATAGAAGAACATGGGAGATAAGGTATCTTCAATGCTATTGAGAAAGTGAGAGTAATTATCACCACCATGAGGGATGAAGCCTGAGAACAGAGAAGGGAAAGAGGACAGTACCATGAATTACCATTATGATTCCTTCTGGAAGCATTAACTCCTCACATTCTTATTTGTCAGCACAGTCTACCCTGGCAGGAGCAGGAGCAACCCTTGCAGTGTTATGTTTGCATAATTGTAGCCAAAGTTTCACATTTTCTGTAGTTTACTGAATCAAATAACTTTTGAACTATTAGGCAAAAAATAGTTAAATCTGTTACAAGAGCAAAAGAAGTTTAGAAAGGCTACCTTACGCTTTTAAAAGAGGTATTTTTTCATGGCTCTAACAGCTAAAACAATAGGAGGAAGAAAGCTGAAGAGCAATATGGAAGCACCTTTCACAGAAGAAGAATGACATTAAAAGCAGGTCTCAAGTCATCACATGGCAATACTTTAAAAAAAAAATAATCCAGAATACATTTCAAATGTGATTTGCTACTTTTAGGAAATACGTGTCAGGGAAATTGCACTTCGAGAAACCGTTTTTCTCAGGGGGGAGGTCTAGTGAAGCTTTAGAAAGGGGAAGGCCCCCGGAACCATTTATATGATGGAGGGGAGCAAGGCTCTGGGACTGAAACGTTGTACCACCGGTCTGTGCTGCTCTGAGCTGCTGGTCAGAGACAAAACGTCTGTTTTAAAAGAACATCTCCTGAAATAAAGCATGGAAGTTTCTCAGAGCAGGCTGCTCCAGAAAGAGCTTTGAGGTTCTTGAAATAAGCTGCTAATTTTTTGTTCGCTTTTCACCAAAGGGGAAACAAAAATTGCAATTCTAGTCTCAAAAGAAAACAGAGGTAATGTGAAGACTTAAAAGTAGCATTCCCTGACTTTTAAGGATTCAACAATACATAATATTTTTTTATTTTCTTCCCCAGTATGAATAATGTATTATGAATCTGATGTATTACATATTTTATTTCTTTGTGTAAAATTAGCCTGCTATGTGCTCTACACAGAAATGTCTCCTTTTTGCAGGCTGCATCTTTGCTTATTTTTCAACAAGACAATTTTTTATCTGTAACTAACTTCAGGATACAATAATCACCTAAGTTATCTAAACCTCACCTAACATGTAAATTCACTGTGTCTCCCAATTTAATCTGACATCCGTAATAACTTATAATCTATTTTCCCCAAAAAAAGTTTTCATACCAAAACAGGTAAATTTATGAAATACAAGAAATTAGTGACTGTCAAGGTAGTTTAATACTTTCACAATGAAACTATTGAAGTGTGAGTTATAAGAAAAGTTGGAAAGATTTAATCTCAGTAAATTGCTGGATCTATGTAATATATTAACACTATAAGGTTCATTAGTGTTCTGGCAATGTTATTGCATTTTTCAGAAACAATCAGTGTGTGCTAGGTGGAAGCGTTGCGTCATAATTACCTTTGCTTTTGCTTTGACCCAGAATACTTTGGGCTGTTTCTCCTCCTGACTTCTGAGCAGACTAAAAGCACACAGTAGCACAGGTGTGGGTTGCTTTAGGAAACGCCTGTGACTGGAAGGGGGAAGAGAAAGCCTCAGACAGAGATATTTCTTAATTCAGCCTGGTTATGTTCTTCTGTTTTGGAAACAGAGGAGTTTTGCCAGGAATTTCTGTCTGATGACTGATGCCAGGAATTTGTGTCTGATGATTGAATCCATCACTAGCTAGGGTACAACAGGCAGACCCATATGCAGAGAGCGCTAGAGGTGACGCAGCAATCAGTCAGAGATATTCTTGTCTCACATTGAGAAGTATCAGACCAGTTTATTGGAGAGGAGCAGAGAACTTCCCCATCTCCACAGCCGACATAGGTAGTTTCAGTGCAGCCACACAAATGTTAGCCGTGGAAAGAACATGCAGACTTGCAATATCTGGAAAGACAGACCCCAAAGATTCAGAAAGCTTTCACCCTTATCAAATTAATAAATAAAGAACAGCCTGTCCTGCATCTCAAAAAAATTAATTTCGCATAGACAGGGGAAAAAAATGAACACAGATGAAGACAAACCAATAAAAACTTATACGCCCCCAAAAAGGTAGAAAATTATGCCAGTGACTCCATTAAGCCGCGTTGTACCATCTACTTATCTATAACCAAACAAATAGCTATAAAGAAGGTTAAAACTTCATACATTCCCTCCCCCAAAAATCCCCAAGTACAAACAATGTGGTTTCTTGTGAGGACTCCCAGTTTCCTTTTCCTTGAATTTATTTCATTTCAAGAACAGTTCCTGCACTTCACTCCAGCAGAGGTATGTGACAGAAAAAGGCATCTCTGAGTATACCTGCACCTCATCAGGCCTATCTAGCTGGACTTAAGTCATTTAGCTTTCATATTTATCACTCAGAGAAACACCAACCCTCTCTAACAATGCACTAATAATTTCATTAGCAAGCAGAGTTTTTCCTAGACCTGAAAAGTCACTGGGCTTTTCATAAAGTCAGGCTCACTTCTTAGAAGAAGTGTTGCTCTAGAATGGCTAGAAGTAATTCCCTTTCTGATTAATTTCCTTCTTTAACTCTGCACAGTGACAGGTTATAAAGACATCTTAAAAGCTATTGGTGAGATCACAGTGATCTAACTCATCCAGCAGTTGCCATGTTACGGAAAGGTTGCTGAGCTCAAATGCCTGCCCTCTGGGGCATCTGTTAGTGAGAACTGTTCCCAGACAGAAATGTGACCATCCGTGCTTCTGTCAGCATTTATTTACGATCCTGTACTTGAAGAGGGCACTTGCTCGTATTTCGATACTTTAAATCAGTGAACGTGGGCTAAAGGACAGCAGGGTAAACACTTGTTTGCTGTCATGGAATTGTGACAAACTGGGTAACTACTGACTCCTGCAGTGATCCTCAACTACTTCAGCTGGCTCACCGCTTTCAGGAAAGACTGCTTTTCCCTGAGAAACGCTTTCATGTCACCACTGACTTCTGTTCATTTTGAACTAGATGCTGCCGTCCTTACTGCCAAGTTGAAGGACTATTGCTTTTATTTATGTCAGATTTGTAGCTGCCGATAGATAGGCTCTTTTAAGAGTAGTCTTCATCAGCTATTTCTCAAAATTTCAGTCACAAGAAGGCACAATAATTTCTGATCTGTTACAAGAATATCTCCCCATGACAGTCTAGCATCTCTTCTTCTTAAAATAAAAGACAATAAGGCTACCCTGCTTTAAATTTATAACCACCTCTGCATATTTGAAGTTGTCATCAATAGACTATTAGGAAATATGTTGAATTACTGAAAATACTGCTACTTTTTTTGCAAAATTTCTCATTACTGAGCATTACTACAAAAGTCTATCTCAAAACAACTCTCTGGCAGCAACAGCTTTGACGACAACTTCGTGCTATCACCCACAATTCAAATTAGCCTATAAAAAGAAGCCATCCCTCTCTGATAGTCACACTAGGAGGTTATCATGGCATTCAACAGCTACTCAGTCTGAAAGGGCAGGCGTTATTTTCTCCCAGAAAGATCTGGGGAAAGTTGAACCGCAATAAGCTGTGAAAAAATTCTACCCTTTCAGTTCGATAGAAATGCAGCAATGCCTTTCCTTTGCCCTGTTTGGTGCCACAGGGGTTTTCCTTGGCTTAGAGACTTCACAGCAGTACCAGGGTCCAGGCAGTAACACTACCTAGAGAGAATTCCTTTTCCAGCTCTGAGACCCTTCAGTACCCAGACCTCACCTTCTCTGTGACATTTTTTATTAAGCGCCATACTGGCTTTTATAGATGCTACTTAGAGGCACCTAACTCTCCTCACATATTGCAAATAAGCTGGTGTGTTAAACTCAGGCTGTGAATCCAACAGCTTGGGTGGCACTGAAGAATTAGGAACTGGCTGAACTGAGGTCCACTTTTGAAGACATCATCCTACTGAGAGTAGCAGATGATACATCATGTCATGAGTTCAGAACGAATAGGATAACTACGTGGCCTCCATTGGGAATCAATCTGTTCTGAATCAGGGAGATAACGTTGCCTTCAGAAACACATAAAGAGAAACACTTCTGAACAGGCCTGCAGATCCACAAATCCTTGATATTCAAGCTGCATTGTCAGGAACTGAAGCTTTAAACACCAACTGGGAGTGACTGCAATTGAACAAGGTGTGTTTATAAGCATTAGCCATATGGAAGGTTTTGGCAATATTTTGTACTGGCAGCTAAAGCCTCCACAGAAATATTTGGCACAAATGTCCCACTTTGGAGTCTAAACCAATGGAAATTAAGTGCAAAGTAAAAGCTGAGTTCTGACCTCTCAAAGCCCAGCCATGAGCAAAGGACGTCTAAATTCTACTGTTTAACAAACTCAGAGGCTGCCACAGTTTTTCTTCACCGCTTTAAAGAATTTTCAGCAAAACTTCTGTGTGCGGCCTTTTTCACCTGGAGAGAAGATGCTGAACATTCACTTTAATACCTTTCTGTTGATGCAACTTCTGCTGAGCCACTTCCTCCCATTTTCCTTTGTGCTTTTAGGACCACAAATCCTTGTCCTGTGGCATGAGAAAGAGGGAAGACTTGTTCTCTTGATACACACCTTTCATACAAAAGCCAAAGAAAATTACTGTTAAGTAAAATTGTCTGTTGAAATGAATTCAGACAATTCTGATTTACTCTTGACACTAGTGGACGCTCACCTCTACCAGCCACAGGGTTATTACACCTTCACTCCAGTTGATCAGGCTAAGGCACTTCTCGGGATATGTATGAGAGGAAAGCCTGTATCTTGCTTAAATTAGAGTCTGTTGAAGTTTTACTCTACTGTGTCATTATATGGAAAGCTCTATCCCAAACACTTTGTTTTAATATTTGACACAGCATAAGCTGAATGGGAAACAATCGTCATATGCAAATTTCATCAGAATATAGCAAGTATAATAGCTCTAATAAGCTCATGTAATATGACTTAGGATGACCATGAGCCAGCAATATGCCCCTGTGGCCAAAAAGGCCAATGGCATCCTGGGATGCATCAAGAAGAGCGTGGCCAGCAGGTTGAGGGAGGTCATCCTTCCCCTCTACTCTGCCTTGGTGAGGTCGCACCTGGACTACTGTGTCCAGTTCTGGGCTCCCTGGTTCAAGGGGGACAGGGAACTGCTGGAGAGGATGCAGCAAAGGGCTACCAAGATGATGAGGGGACTGAAACACCTCTCTTATGAAGAAAGGCTGAGGGATTTGGGTCTCTTCAGTCTAGAAAAAGGACAACTGAGGGGGGATCTTATCAACACTTACAAATACTTAAAGGGCGGGTGTCAGGAGGATGGGGCCAGGCTCTTTTCAGTGGTGCCCGGGGACAGGACAAGAGGTAACGGGCACAAACTTGAGCACAGGAAGTTCAACCTAAACATGAGGAGGAACTTCTTTGAGGGTGGCAGAGCACTGCCACAGGCTGCCCAGAGCGGTCCAGAGAGTCTCCAACTCTGAACTGAACGTTCAGAACCCACCTGGATGCGTTCCTGTGTAACCTGCTCTGGGTGACCCTGCTCTGGCAGGGGGGTTGGACTAGATGATCTCCAGAGGTCCCTTCCAACCCTATGATTCTGTGATTCTATGACTTGTCAAATCATGATAAACAAGATTTCTTCTGTGTATCCAGTGCAACTACAAATACATCCTTAGAAACCATCAGAAATATAAAATTGCTTTGGCCTCAGATGGCTGCAGTCAGAATTCCATCTCTATTTAAGAACATACGCATCAGTAAAACCAGGGACAAGACATGTTTTAGCTTGTCAGGCTTGAACTAGATGTGACACTTGGCAAATTGTGTATCGAGCGGGTTCTAACTGCTCCACTGCTGTTACCTACAAAGGCAATATAAAAACTGTCCAAAGTTACACAAACACCTGATATACAATTCTCACCAAAGGAAACACATAGCAGTGACCCATTTCATTTGCCTACTGTCTGTTGGCTTCAGCTTCCAGGAACATCACAAACAACATAACAAGTTTGTATAAAGTTCAGTCATGAGCATTACTTTATGCTATGAGTTCAATATAATGCTCAGTTTTGTTTGGTTTTTGCAGAGAAGTAAAAAAAAAAAAGCAGCATGTTAACACTTTAGGCCCCATTGGATCTCAGCCTACGTTATTTATATGCATGTTAAGAAATACTTTGTGAATTTTTGTTATCTCAGGGTAAGATAAATGCAAAAAAAAAAAAAAAAGTCACATGGATCTGAACATTGAAAAATCCTGAGTTTCATCCCTTTCTTACTAATCACTTCAGTCCTCTGTGTGTGTTTCTTCTTTCCACTTTTGTGCATCATCTAATTAGTAAGGCAGGGGTTCATCCTTACTCTTAGTTCCAACTACAAGTTTCCAAAAACAAGAGTTGATGCTGCTTCCACACATGCCACAGGTTATAAAAGCATCCCTGCTTTGTCTCTTGACAGCAATTATGGAAAAAAAAATACTGGAGAAAGTCCAAGATTCCCTCAAAGACAGGTTCCTCTCTGGTGAGATGTTGCTTTGCAATTAGTTTCTGGGTCTTGAATGATATTTTAGTTTTGAATGGCATTTTCATCCTCAGAATTTCCAGGAACTTTAATAGCTTCAGCGGCATTACTGCATTACTCCCAGCCTCTGAAAAAGGATAGTTGGTTTGAGCTCTCCAGAGTGTGCCCAGTAGGTGAAAACAATACATAATTTGAAATAGGTGTAAAATTTCCCATCTCTTCCAGTAGTGTGGGAGATTAATAAAGCTTTTAAACACAAACGAAGTTTAATTATTGCCTTAGTTGGCCTTTTTCTACATGATGTTTCATGAAAGTAAAATGAAGAGATTAAGTACCAAGCACATATAAAACTTATAGATTATGAACGTGGCATGTGGCATTAAGCAGTGAAGATGTTCTGTTCACAGCATCAGTGTAGAAACTGTGCTACGTATCAACAGACAATGATCCAATTAATTTTGGAGCAAGGGATTTGTTATAAACTGTAGCATTGAATTTGCTGGTTTGCCCAGAAAAGCAAATTTCTTTGCCCAGATTTCTGGGCAAAGAAAAAAAAAAAGACATAATCTCTTTTTAAAAGTTTTACCCTCCTCAGTCAATGTACAACTTCAGATTTACAACTTAACCACATGCTATCCATTGCAATATACCTTGATCTCCACCTCAGCTACATCCCCGTTGGGGAAATGCCCTTTATCTATGCGAGCATGCCAGCATGTCCACTAAAATATTAAAAGCACCAGCCTGAGCTTGGTCACAGGCTTGGTACCTGCAATATACTTATAAAGCAAATAACAGAAACACATCACAAATAGAAGCAGGTAAAAAATAAGGGTCATAAACAGTTCACATTTTCACAAGTGCAAAAGTAAATCCTGTCCAGCTTGAACTGGCTTCAAGGAACAATCTCTGGTACAGGTGTAGGAAGGCCACAGCTGTCCAGTCCTATTTCACCCTGCAGAACACCACATTGTCCAAGCCTGCCAAACCACTGATCATGTACCAGCATTGGTACCAACACCATTAATGGCTTCTCCTCACCCCTAATCCCCTCCTCCCAGTCTCTCTGAGTTTTATTGTATAGATTCTTCTGAGTCTTTTTTGTTAACATTACTGTAAGCACGCCGCGGCACATTTAAAAGGCCTTAATCAGACATAGACCTAATGATAGTGAATGTTTTTCCACCATTATTACAACTCAAACACATCTGTATTTTTCCAGGAACCTTTTCAATGCTTAAAAGCCTTCAGGAAAAAACAGATAGTAGCTAGAATAGGAAACCACTATGGAGACCAAGAAAGGACAGTGAGAAAAACAAGAGGAAAGAGAGGTGAAAGGTTTAAAAGCAGCAAAAAAAAAAAAGAGGAACTAATAGAATAATTTCAGTTGGAAAAGGCCCTTAAGATCATCAAGTCCAAACATTAACCTAACACTGCCAAGTCCACCACTAAACCGCGTCCCTAAGTGCCACATATTTTAAATATCTCCAGGGACAGTGACTCAACCACTTCCCTGGGCAGCCTGTTCCAATGCTTGACAACCCTTTTGGTGAAGAAATTTTTCCTGATATCCAATCTAAACCTCCCCTGGTGCAATTTGAGGCCATTTCTTTTCATCCTATCGCCTGTTACTTGTGAGAAGATACTGACCCCCGCCTCGCTACAGCCTCCTTTCAGGTAGTTGTGGAGAGCGATAAGGTCTCCCCTCAGCCTCCTCTTCTCCAGGCTGAACACCCGCAGTTCCATCCGCCGCTCGTCACAGGACTTGTTCTCTAGACCCCTCATCAGCTTCATTGCTCTTGTTCGGACATGGAGAAAAGGACCAAAAGAGAAGGAAATGGGAACCAATAATTACTCCTAGGCATTCATCTCTGTTGCACAAAAATAATTTTAAAAAGTTTCCATCAAAAAATAGAGAGGGGAAATAATCACTTGTTCCTTAAACTGAAAGATTAATTTAGAATCTAATTTCAACAAAAAGCATTTAAGAGGGAATGCTAGCAGTACTCTTGGAGGTCATTATTCTTAAAGCTTAGAATTACATCTTATTTATGGGTGTTCAATAGAGCCCACATGCTATTTCAAGCTCTTAGTTCTTTTAAAAATTCAACTACAGTTTTTCATCATACCATAAAGGAGATGTACAGAATCAAGGTATGGAAAAGAATTAACAGCTGCTAAAAATAATTAGCTCCAACATCTAATGCAACTTCAGAAAAATTCACGGGAACATTAGTTTCTAATTGCTTTCCTCTGCTAATCACCACCTGCATTGTACAACTTGCACTCATTAGTAAGCAGCATTGCTACTACATCAGGGGGTGCCATTGTACGAGCAACACAACGCTGGCTCCTGAAAGCTGTCAGGAGGTCTAGATGAGGTGTGGGCTGCTCCTTTCATAGGAATCTGTCATATTTGAGAATCTGTTATATTTTGACAGTCTGACTTTTTATTTTTATGGCATTTCTTTTGATCTCTGATAACTTTGTTCAACGCCACATGGATAGTTTCATTCTTACTTACTTTTCGTACTTGCATAGAAATGCAACTGGGGGCAAAATTTTTTCAGGGTATCCTTTAAATTTACCTCATAAAAACATGTGTCAAAGCAGGATGGAGGTGCTGAAATTAAAGGCTGATATTCTTTGTGCCTATAGTCAGATTTATCTCGTTTGAGTTCGATATGAAGCACAAAGAAATATTATTGATTGCAACTTTTTTCCCAAGTTGAACAAGTTCAAATATGCATAATGCCCTTAAAATTTCTAAGGATGGGCATTATATATGTATACTTACCACCAGTTTTAAGGTGAACAAGTTGAGATAATATACACCTGAAAAAATGTGAGGGCACTGTGGAAAAGAAATCTTCCAGTGAAGGACAGAATAATAATAATTAATAATAATAATTATTATTAATAATAATAATAATAATAAGTTCTAGCAGCCAGTTTCTATTGGGATCATACAAGCAACTGCTGCACATCTGTTAAACAGAACAAGAAACCTATTTTCTGGGGACATAATTTCAACTAAAAGCAAAGCCAGGAATGCCTGCAAAAATCACTATTACTGATTTATTTTTGTTAGCTGTTTTCAAAAGTTTGAAAAGTTAGCAAAGGAAGGGATACTGCCTCAAGGATTTGACTACCACTGGGACTTTCAGGATTGGTGAAGTCCCCTCAAGCCTATGTGATGCCATGCCAAACGCTGTTTTCATTAAGTTGCTGCTGGTGGTAAAGTGGGAGTGATTATCTCTTGAGGCAAATGGTACATAGATTTCTGCTCTCTAATTTATTCTGAGCTGCTTTTTCTTGGTAAAAATAATAATTTGAAGTTTGGAAGGGAAGTTATTATGGGAATAAAAAGACTTCACACCAAAGTTTTCCCAGTTTCCCGGCAGAAATAATATCTACACACAAACTAATTTTGAGGTTAGAAGCTCAATGAGTTTGCTGTGCATCTATTGACAAGTACACAGAAACTCTTGCCCTTTTTTCTCATCTCCCAGTACTGACTGCAGCATTGCTCGCTGGAATTGCCAGACTCTTTGAATTCCTGTTGAATTTATTGCTAGCCACAGGTGATCAAATAGCCTGATCCTTCCCATACCTTCTGCTCTTTAAGAATCCTCATTGTTTGGACCTGGCAGGGATCATCCATGCTCTTGTCACCTCCAGTTGCATTACTGGATTTTTATAGGAAAATGGTTCCTGTTGTCCACTGAAACAAAAAAACAAAACAAAACAAAACAAAACAAAACAAAAAAATAATTGCCTGACTCTTTTAACACTCAGTCTTCCAAGAATATATTACTGCTATATTCACAGTCCTGCGTTATGTCCTGGCCAGCTTCCAATGCCACTTTAAGGTCCTGGTTCTAACCTTTAACAAAATTATTAGCTTGAGGACAAATCTAACTCAAATAAAAAATTCAAGCTGTGAACGTTCTCAGTGTCTGTGTGACTTGAAAGGTGCAGGCTACGAACCCTGTAAGTGAAGGATGTGAGGGTATAATTTCATAAGTTAATGGCATCAGCCAAGAAGGCAGATTCCTGTCTAGTAATGTAAATCTCTGTGCTTTGGCTCACTGTTTAGCAGGTGACGGATTTCTGAAGCGCATCATTTCAGTGATAGGGCTTATACTGTGAATCTACAAGCCATTGCACTGGTTCAAATGGGAGGATGGTAAAATGCAAGCAGGACATGGGAGGCAAAATCAAGAACTCCCTATGCCAGTTTGCCACCAAAGCAATTGTTTCCTGAATTACATCCTGAAAGTTGAACACAAAGTTGTCTTGACTTGCCTGTCAACAAATGTTGCCAATCTTTCTGACACATAAAATGGAAATGCTGTGGGATTGTTTTTAAGCTTGAGTGCCTGCCAAGTCTTCTCATCTCTCCAAAACCCCCAATTACAGGATAGTGACTTAGCCAGAGTTTTGAGAAGCAGTGGAAACTTATGCATGAGTTTGATACTGCTGCTGTTTTTACCCAAAAAGGTGCCAGAATATTTTTTGGTTGCCTTGAAAGATAAGACAGTGTTGCAATGGTTAAATGGCACTTGAAGATATGGTGTGTACCTGGAGCATACCCTCGTGACTTACATCTTACAGTTTCACTGTGAATTTCATTCAAAAACGGATGTTCTTTCTAAGTGTTACTTTTTTTCATTTAACAAATTCACCAGGAACCTATGAAACAAATTGGATGACCTTTCCAAGGCTGGTCGGAAAACATTGTTAAAATTGATCAGTCCTGTAACTATGCGTTACCTACAACCCTGTGTAAAAACTTGAAGTGAGAATGAAGTCAGTCTGGTATGAAAAATTAGTAATGAACTAAAAAAGTAGCATGTACTGAAATTTCTTAAATCTCAGTTTTTGGAAGAATATTTACTGCTAGATAGCTGTAGTTACTCAAATTATTTACTGAAAATATACTAGTTGTAAGTACAGATTGTGTACCGTGGGCAATTATACAAGATCATAAACATTATTTCTGGAATAACAAACAAAATGACTGAAGTAACTTTGCTAATTTAAGAAAAAGCTGCTACCACAGCTACTTGAATCAAACCATATTCTTCAAGCTGCAATTTTTGGCACACAGAAATCAGTGAAAAGTCACAGTTACAAAATCTATGTTGACCAAATAAAATCACAGATTGGCACATAGTTATATGGGTTTGCTAAAAGCAAACCAGAGAATTATTTATCAAGGGCAGGCCTGGAATATAATGTTAACAGGAGAAAAAGTAAGGCTGATTTGGTCTTCCTACCATTTCTTTTCAAGGTTTTTTTGGACAAGAGTCACACATAAAAGTAATTTGAGTCAAAGTTACTAAGTATGCATTTATTCAGTATAATGAAAATTGTATTGCCACAAAAGTCAGTTTTATCAGTAAATGATGGCATTTGTGTTTACCACATGGTTTTATGATAGGCTTTAAAGGTTGAAGGTATGTACTGTAGTCTCAATGTAAGTAGTTTAATAAGGGCCAACAGATGAATGATGGCAAGGAATTTCCTTTACTTAGCTGTACAACATGGACCTGTTTTCAAAGGTGAATTATCTTGTTTCACAACAGAGAGAAGAACCCAATGGGTCTTATTGCAACTTTGAATTCAGGCTCAGCCAAAAGAAGCATTCATTGAAAATGTTCTAAACATAAAGTGCTACAACTTTTTTTTGAAGCATATAGTAAATTCAATACATGAAAAAAGCACAAATGGAATGGATCGATCAAAAAAACCAACTTAAGGTACGTGGTATAAAGTAATTCCACACGCCAGCTAACTGGAGCAAGTTTTTGATACCACTATGCTCAGCCTGTGACAACATCAAGAAGGCTGTTTTTTCAAAGGTATTTGCCTTGTCTGTTGTCGCAATATTACAGTTTTAAATACCTATAGTGTTTCTTAGGGGATCATTCAAGTTTCAGGTATCCTTTCCAGTACTAACTGCCTGTGCATTATACCACTACTCACACATGCAGCCCATGCGACAAGGAAGGCTCAGCTTGAGCTCTGTGGACTAGCTGTGAGAGGGCTGGAAAAGGGCAATGGAAAAATAACTGCTCTTCAGCTACTTATGTGTGCCAGATTCCCAAAGGACCACAGTTTTGGAAAATGTTTAGGGATTTCTCATTCCCAGAGGCCTGAAAGTTGCATTGTCGTCAGAAGAAAGCAAAACTTTTGTGATTTAGGCGACAGGAAGAAAAGGACAAAAAGGGATACCCATCCAGCCTACCACTGACATGCTTTTTATTTATGTTTTGTATCTCAGCTAAATGAGTCATGGCTTTAAATAAGAAAAGAACAGAACTGACAAATGATGGATGTGAGGTTCTCTCCAGAGTTATCTTTTGTGCAAATAGCCAACAAAACAACGGCTGAGAGAGAAGCTGATAGCTCTTTCCAAGCACTTGAGAAGGTGAGCAGCTAGTTTAATATGGGAAACTAACGTGGACCAGGAGCAGGTGCAACAGGGACTGCTTTCTCCTGGAACATTTCTTAGGTATCTGGTTGCCCTGGGTGTTTCAGGCTTTCAGCTAGCATCTATAACAATGTTTACAGTGAACCATATTAAAATGGAAAAGAGTTCCAGTCAAGGGCTCTGTGAGATCTTGAGAGATAGCAAGAAAAAAAATACATGTTAGTTAAAACTTTTCTGCAGTGCTCTTCTGTAGCAGTACACCTGATAAGGAAGGGTAATCTCTGGAGTTAGCAGAGTTTTGTAAAGCTAAGAAAAGATGGATATGCCCTGCTCAAACGAAATCTCAAAATCTGGCAGTATGTTCTCTGAAGGTCTCTAGTGTTATCAAATATTATATGCTAAGTGTCTGATTGTCATGGTACATATTTTGCCTCTGAATTAAAAAAAAAATATAATAACGCTCTGGAAAATAAATATTTTGGGTTTGCATGGAAATGATAAGAAAAGGTGCTCAATGATACTTTGTCAGAAGCAAAAAGATAAGAATAAATAATGAGGACTGATACAAACAACTGATTTCAAGCAACAGGCAAGCAATCATGTTCTAATAACTGAATTTACTTTCCTTTTGCATTCATACTTAATTGTTTTGCAAAGAATGGCTGACCTGCACTGAATGGTAACTATTAAGGTAAGCTGATTTGCAATGAAATTTAGTCTTTAGATCAGTTCAATATGGTCCATTTTGACAGCTATCAAAAAACTCCATGACCAATTCCTCAGTGAGTGACTTTCCTCATTCAGTGGCTTTTTCTTCTTTACAATGTTGGTGCTAAATATGCAATTCTAAAAATTCTAAGTTATGTTTAAAAAATGTAATTACTTCAAATGTAACTAAAAAGGTAGAAAGGTAGAAAGTGTATTAAGGAAAAACTATGTAAGTTGCAGGGTTTTTTTTCAAAAGCAATGACTTACATTCTTCCTGATAAGCAGAAACCAATGCAGGTTAAAAAATCATTTTCTTTTTCAGTTGCGCACCGAAATAGCTTGGCTATTATTAACTCGAGGGTCTTGAAGACAGAGTAATTAGAAAATTATATTTTCATCCTGAATGCAGGCAAAATTCAGCCGTATCATATAAAATCAGTCATAATTGAAAATGATACTTCCTTGTCCACTTCCTGCTCCCTCTCCCCTCTATCCCATGTTCCTCCATCCCTCCCCGTCCCACCAGCAGTAGGTGAGGAAGGTTTCTGCCATCTGTGAACATAACTCAAAAATGGGTGCTCCAGCAGAGGACTTGGACTGTGCACCAGACAGCAACTCAGCTGGAGCCTGCACTAGAGAAAAGATTACTGCAGGCACCGTGCTTTTCCATCAGTCTTCCTCAGGCCTCAGTTTGTCTGCTTAATATATCTAACGGGTCTGTTTTTCACTAGCAGATCAGAAGCCATTTTCAGAGCAATGGCATCACCGCAGATATCGTCCATCACAAAGCTGTTTCCCCGTTCAGCATGCCAGGGTGGCAGCTGATGTCAGGTAGGCTGGGCAGCAACACAGAAGGGACACCTCCCTGTGAACGTAGTTGTGACTTAATGCTTCTTTTTGCATTTAATGACTCTCATAGGAAGTGGGAAACTTCTTGTAATTCCTGATTGGGATTGATTTTTATTTTTCTGGGGATAAAAGCCATGGGAGAGCAATTTCCAAAGCTTGTCAAGTCTTATCAGCCTGGAGTTAGGAATGAATAAAAACCTGAATGAGCAGGATTTGGCAGCTTGACGGAGTTGTGAATGACAAGATATGATGTTTACTAATGACCATCTCTGTTTTCTGATGTGGGTCAAGTTATGAATATTTTTGTTAAGGCATTTAATATTTCAACACCATGGACTTAATGATAACCTAGAAAACTAAACACTGTCTTCTCAGAATTGTGGGTTTAATATTTTATGCTATTGTCTGCGTGAAAATAGAAAATATAATCAGGCAAATTCTTCAGCAAAAGGGCAAGCTATATAAATAATGCAACTGCAGTCGGGTGTTGCAGTACTCACAAATACAGGCAAATAAGCAACATACCTGTTGATTCAGATGATAGAGTAAATCTAAAGATATAGGAGCAGAGGACTGGAAGCAAATAGGATTAATAATCCTGATATTGCAGTGTGTCTGGGATATTGTATCTGCTACTTTATGCAATCCCTTACAGAAACCAATCTGTATCTTCTTTTGAAGGCTTTGCATCCACTGCTCTTGTTGGGAAGTTGTTTGGGAACCTCACTCTGAGAAGTTTGATAAGAAGTAGAGGACGGCCATAGCGCATGAGGATGAAAATCCACCCAGTTTATTGGGTGTATCTGAGAGTGGTTTAGGCAAGCACGTTAATGTGGGCCAAGTATACACTGGTACTTCCTCAACTGAGTTCTCTACTGCATCAATAATCACATTAGGTAGTAAATTTATGCATTGTCAAATTTTACTTTCATTATTACTCTGGTCACTTTTGGAACCCACAAAACTGTTACGTGGAGGAAGATTTCTACTTTTTTGAACCTGATAACTGCTAGTTTAATTTTGTGACCTGTTTTTCTTTTTTTTTTTTTTAGTGTTTGCTTCACTTGTTTTTTTAAGAAACAACCATGCTCCCTTCACCAGCTTCTGTCACTCGGCATTCCTCTCTTAGACTTCTATTCTCTCTCCCCTTTAATCATGCCTTTCCCAGGTGAAGACTTTTGGACATGAGAAAACCTGACACCGTTAGTCATCCTTCTCTGTGCCTTTTCCAGTTTGGCTCTATTGTTTTTAAACTGAGAAGAATCAGACCTGCATCCTGTGTTCAACATATTGGCATAGTGTAGGCTGATGCAGTGACAAGATTTTGGAAAAATGTTGAATTTTCCTGTAAAGGAAATAAAGTAAAATTATTCCTGACATCTGTTTTTGGCCCAGCTGAGTTATTTAAGCTCATAAGCTTAAATAGCTTATCTTGTTCTCCACTGTTTATGTTCTTTAGGTATTTGAAAACAGCAATCATTTTCTCTCTCTGCAGTTATTTCAAGCCCTTTCTGGGATAAGGTTACACTTAGTTGCTGCTGGGCTACAGAAGACTGTTCCCATGAGCTGTCCTATGCAAAACATCCACTTGTTTCTAAACAGAGGGGCTGGAGGGCTGCCCAGTTCATCTGCACAGCGTGGTTGCTTGGAGACTCCAAAGTCTCCTGCACATGGCTCCTTTGGAAAGGCTCTTCTAGAGCTCTATCAGGTTGTTAGAGACACACAGACCTGTCACTGCATTGCACAGGCTGATATAAGGAATGTGTGGGTTTGCCTGTCCTCTGCCAAACCCTCGTATCCAAGGGATGAGGTATTCGGGTGTGGAACTAGCAGTTTTCCCCAAGGTTCATCTGCTATGACCTAGCAGCTTACAAAAGGCAGAGCAGCACTCCTCCCTGCCCAGGAGGTAGCACAACAGCCCTCTTTCCCTGGCTTTTTCCTCCCCTTTTCTCCATTTTGTCCAGACCTTCTTCCTGGCGTGATCCAGCCTAGTTTGGTATTCTGAGCACAGCTGTACAGGGCAAGATACTTCACTGCATGGTGTTGGGAGAATGAGGAGCTGTTTAGTTGCAAACTCTCTTCCCCCATGGCCCCATGTCAGGGTGCACGTGTCATCTAGTGGCACACAGTTTCTCTTAGGCAAGAGCTGATGGGAAGGAAAGAAAGCCTATGCAATGGATTTCCCATGGCAGAGGGGAATTGTAGGCTAGCAGAAAAAACACTGGCCTAATGCCCGAGTCCTTTGCCTGGTTTTGTTTACGGAATAACCTTTAGCAAATCATCTCTCTTTGTACCACAGCTTCCCCCTCAATAACATTTTACTGATCTCCATTGTCAAGCATTTGAATGTCAATTGATGACAGAGTCTGTGGGCCGTGGCATATTGCATTCCAGAAGCACTTGCACGGGGATATGCCTGCTATTAGCTGCTGTTGTTATTCTGTCCTTTCTAACATAAGATTTCCTTATTAAACCAAATCTTTGTTCATCAATGTTATCTCTGGGACTGCAGCCAATAGTTTGTTCAGGTTATGGGAGAAATGGGAAACCTCAAACCTTAGGAAAATTTTTCTAGGGATTTACTGAGAAGAAGTTATACACTTGACTCATTTGTGGCCCCAATACCTTCAGAACCGGGGGAAGGCGGGGTGGGGGGGGACGGCAAAGATTTCAAGGGAGCTCTGCAACACTCATCTCCCAGCATCACCATATAGGTTCCTTTTAGGCAGCTTTGAGCAAACTCAGGCTGAAAACCAGCTCTGCCAGGGAAGTGGCGGAGCTGTGCTCCAGCTAAATAGCAAGAGGTCATGCTAGCTTAGGCTTGTTGCTATATTAACATGACTTGTGTGTCTTTTGAAGTAGTAGCTGGCTTGCTTGCGGCTGGCTCTCAGGATACACAGAGCTTCCTTCTGTCTCCCTATAATGGGCAGACGGTTTCACCAAACTGTTCAAATTCACTTTTAGAAGGATGATGATCTTCAGGCTCGATACCAAAATGTTAGGCTTCCTCTGGGCTGGATGTGACTTGGAGTCTGAACTTGCCATCCCTCAGCGGGAGACCCTATGAGTGGTATCCCCAAACTCCTGTGCTGCTCTCCTTCAGCCTTGCCCGTGGTGCCTGACAGCATCTCTGCTCAGTGGCACACTTGGCTGCATCCTTGCGGCCACAGCTCCTTTGGTGCCTTGAGCTTGTGGTGCCACCATGCTCCTAGGGGCTTGCTAACCTCTAGCTGGTGGTGATGGATGCGATTGGTACCGGTACTGTGAAATACGGGGTGGTTGGGTTCTCATCCCTTTGTGGACATGGTGTGTTCAAGATTGAACCAGTGTTGCCAGTGTTCTGTCTCTTTTTTCCCCTCCACCCTCTTCTGAAAGCCAGGACAGTGTCTGAAATTCCCCAGTGGGACTAAGATATATGTTGGGGTAATGCAAGTCAGAGTGCTCCATGTACCTTCCACCCATGCTGCAAGCCATTGCTGGTAAATTGGCCTGATCTGAAAGTCATAAAGCTGTATGTGTGTACATGGACTTTAAGAAGCCCCCAAAAGATAATTAGAATTTCTTTTCAGCCACAAGAAAAGACGTGGTTCCCCACCTATGATCCAGTGTATTTATCTTGATTAAAATGGATTGATGAGTGGTCAAACAGGCTCTCCTTTTTATTGCATGCTCATAAATACTGATTAGAGATTTAATTTGCTTAACTGTGTGTATGAAAATGCAGAAACATTTAGAGAGAATAATCAACGTAATGTGCTTTCCTGGGGTCCAGTTCATGTTCAAGCAGAACTGTCTTTCTGTTTATCTTCCTTCTCCTCTCTGTCCTGGGGAATATGCAGGATCAAACACAAGGTTGTCCAAGGCTGTTAAAGAAACATACAGCTTTTCTAGAAAACTCTTTGCACTACCAGGAAGAGATGGATGAGCTGCTTAATATACAAGCAATTTAACTTTTTAGGATTTGGGAAACCTCTAACTTGTGTTCAGGCATGAGACTTTCTGATTTACTGGATTTTTTGGCAAAATGTCTTTGCCTATTTCAAGTAAATATTTCATTTACCAAATAAAGGACTTGAAACATGCATGAAGCAACAGTCAAAACACTCCTTGAGCAAATGCAAAGTTCTCTGTTATTGATTCCATAATAGGCTGAATATTTTCTGAACTTTTTTTTCATATAAAATTATCCAAATAATAAAAAAAGTTTATGCTGAGCAGTGTACAATGTAACGACAGCTGTGAAATATTAAATGGCAGAGATTTGCTGCATAGCTCTATTTTTCATATCTCTGTTACATTCTTTTCACAGTATTTAGTTTGTAAGCCACTCATCCTTGTACAAAACAAAGACCACAGTGGCTTTGAATACATCTCTGTAATGTGAAAAATGAATTGTGCCCAAAATGCTTATTGATACTGATGCTGTTTAAAAGATTGTGCCATTGCACTTTAGTAAACTTAAGATTCCCAGGATTTCTTAAACAATTCAAGCCTTAATACCCAGATTTGTTCCAAAAAACTTCTTTTTTTTTTTTTTTTTTTCCCATTTCCTTGTCCTTTTTTATCTTTGGATTACACTGAGGAAGTTGCTTTTGAGGCTGGGTCTCTCAAGTGTTGTAAAAGTGTATGTTGTACCAGCATATAAAGACTGAAATCTCCTCATGCTCTGAAAAGACTTAAAAGTGATGACAGCTGAACACCTAGCTGCTTCTGCAAATGTTGCATCTACCTATGATAGCTTTTTGTTATTTCAGCCTTAGGCTGAAATTCTGTAACTGAGAGTGAAAATCCTACATATCTTTTTCTAGTTGGCTATGGCATTTGGTTATTTAATAATTTAATAATATTTTTAAATAATTTTAGAACTGGATCCATTTTCAACTTATTATTCAAAAGCAAGGTATAATCTAGTGCTGAGGTGGTGCTTGAAAGGGGAAATAAACTCATTTTTTGCCCACATGAAACGTGAGAGTGAGACTCCATCTCTTCCCACTCCTGTTCTTTCGCCTCAGTCTCGTTCTTGTCACTGCTTTTACCAGCCCACTGACCACCCCGTTAGTCTGATGTGACTCTGTGTGACAAATTGTACCTATTCCTCCCTCTTGCATCCCTACTGCCTAAAGGAGACAGTAACTGGTAGCCCTCTCTTTTTCATGTCTGGACAGCCTTTCTTTTTCTACATCCCTGATTCCTAACCCTTAGGATGTCAACAAAACATCTTTGTTTGGAGATAAAGCCATTTTCTACAGATTCACATGTAGGCTTGCAGAACACGTTGAAATTTTGGTTCCTACTTCATTGTCTAGCAATGACATGTGTGTGCTGACATTATGTGCTGTGACGCTTGATTCATGGAGATGCATTAACTGAAAGTAAATTAGCCAACCTGTCACAGAAGTGATAATCATCATCTTTAGCCAGGCTGAAATCAACTCCCAAACCCTTAAAAGCACAAATTTCAATTGCTTCTGTATACTATTGATCCTGGCATTTTCAAGATGCATTCAATTAAATGCCCTAAACAAATTATTCATAAGGATTATACCCTGGAATCTGTCTGTACCTTGAAATCTGTGTTTTTGCAGATATATCTTCTGTAAAATTTCTTTTTGGGGACAGCAGGTGGTAACATGAATAAAAGCAGCAGAAGTGTGCTAGCATGAGCCTCTTGCGGCTTAGCACATTGTGCTACCCTTTCTAGCTGGAGTTATGCAAAACATTAAAAAGGAAGAATAATGATTTAATATTCTAATTGAAAGAAATGACTCATTCAGAGCAAGCTGATCTAATTTAGAATAATATGGGTTGTGTGAAATTAATCACACCTAACTAAATCATGGTGCAATAGCATCACAGCAGGGTCACCAGTCACAGCAGTATTAAAGAACGCTTAAAAGATGCACAGGTTATAGCCAAAGAGTCTGATTATCATTCACATGAGCCACACATTGCCTGTGCCTGACTGTATTAAGGGGCCCGTCATTTATCCCAACTTGAATACTGTGTGGATTGTTCAAAGTAGAGTTGGTGTACAGAGGGTTTCATAACCTGTTTTTTTCTCCTTTCTGAAATATTATGATCATCTTTAAATTAGAAAACTGCTGCCAGTCATACCAAACATCTAGGGGATAGAACGTGTTTTGATGTAATAAAACTGGAGTTTAGAGGGTCCAATCCAGCTGCTATTCAAATCATGGCAAAGTAGCTAACACCCAGATCACAAAGGGTAGGATTAGCCATTTCCTGAGATTTTTTGTAAGTGGTGGTGTACATTGCCTTTCACTGAGACTAGTACTTGTTAAGTTATCAGATGTTTTTGAAAATCTAGTCCGTGGCTTTCATAGAAGTGTGATTGGTTTTAATTACCTTCTAAGAGAAAGTGCAGATTAATCGCAGTAGGAAGACTCTCATAGGAAAAAAAGCCTGAGAGTTTAATTTTATCAAAAAGGATAAGAAGTATTTTATGTCCAGGTTGGCAGCCTTCCTCTCACTCTACCTGTGGATTTGCTCTGAAAGCTCTTTTGTGGAAGGGAACTATGGGGCAAAGAAATGCTACCAAATTTTGTCAATACTTTTATGTTGATTTCCCCTAGTTATTTCTGTTGCAGTCTGTCTTTCAAAGGTTTCTTTTTCTATTCAACAGCTTTTTTCCCAAGAAATGTCTTAGCAACACTGTCTTTCATTTGAAGTGGTTATGTTTTTCCTTTGTAAATCCTATGTAACTTGTAAAAGGATTTTTAAAGGGTTGCAAATTCTAATCTTACATAGAAAACATTATTAAATAGAAGTGAATATGGTATCTTCTGTTTAACTGTTACAGTTGGCATTTGGTCCAACAGGAGCTATGATTTTAAGCGTTTTTGCAAGATGAGAGTAAAAAGGGAGTCATTCAATTGCTTTGCTCCAAAGTATGGAAGATCCAGCTTTTAAAGCTTGTAAAATGTCAAGAACATATATTAACTATTTTTTCCCAGTATCTTTTCAGAAAGCACCTAACCCTAACCATAGCCCTTGCTGTTCAGAGGGACCTGGACAGGCTCAAGAAGTGGGCCTGTTTGAACCTCATGAGGTTCAACAAGGCCAAGTGCAGGGTCCTGCACCTGGGTCAGGGCAACCCCCAGTATCAATACAGGTTGGGGGTGAAGGGATTGAGAGCAACCCTGACAAGAAGGACTTGGAGGTACTGATGGATGAAAAGCTGGACATGAGCCGACAATATGCGCTCACAGCCCCAGAAGGCCAATCATATTCTGGGCTGCATCAAAAGACGTGTGGCCAGCAGGCTGAGTGAGGTGATTCTGCCCCTCTACTCTGCTCTCATAGGACCCCACCTGTAGTGCTGCATCCGGCTCAGGAACCCTCAGCACAGAAAAGACATGGAGCTGTTCGGTAAGTTCCAAAGGAGGGCCACAAAAATGATCAGAGAGCTGGAGCACCTCTCCTATGAGGACAGGCTGAGAGAGTTGGTGTCATTCAGCCTGGAGAAGAGAAGGCTCCAGGGAGAGCTTATTGTGGCTTTTCAGTACTTAAAGGGTGCTTTATAAGAAAGATGGGGACAAACTTTTTAGCAGGGCCTGTTGTGATAGGACAAAGGTAATGGTTTTAAAGTAAAAGAGGGTAGATTTAGGCTAGATCTAAGAAGAAATTTTTTACAACGAGGGTGGTGAAACAGTGGAACATGTTGCCCAGAGAGGTAGTAGATGCCCCATCCCTGAAAACATTCAAGGTCAGGTTGGTCAGGGCTCTGAGCAACCTGATCTAGTTGAAGATGTCCCTGCTCATTGCAGGGGGGTTGGACTAGGTGCTTTTTAAGGTCCCTTCCAACCCAAACTATTCAATGATTCTAGGAAATATCAGCCCTTTTCATTCTTCACTTAACTGACTGAGTGTTGGCTTTGATGTTAAGCCTGAGATCAGTGCCGCTAAAGCTGCCATACCATGACTGATATTGATGCTTATAGTAGCACTGAATCTTCTCAGCATAGCAATTGCCTGTATGATCAATGGGTCATTAACCCACACTAATTTGTCTATTAACAGGGCTTTAGAACTTATTTTGGGACTGAGCTTGTTTCTTAACGACAGAGCCAGACAGTGGATCATCAGCCACATCTGCTACTTGTAATTCTTCGCAAAGCACTCAGGCAACCCGAGCTTCTGTACATCATATTGGCATCTGCCAGTAAGTGTACATGCTTGATCAGTGACGTACCGTTGTGAGACTGTGGAGGTTGTGTTTGGGATTCTGACTTCAGGCATGGTTTGGAGTTTTCATTATCAAACTGTGTTTATTACCTTTTGTTTTATAGCTTTTAAGTAATTATCTAATGATACCTGATACAAATGGAAAGCACAAGAAAATGGACCTAGTTTTCAATAAGCTTTTGAAAAGATGATTGATGAATCACTAAATTTTCACTTGGCAAGAAGGTAGGATCCCAGTATCTTGCTTAGAGAAATTTAAAGAGCTCATCTCACTTTTTAAAGTACATTTTCTAACATAAATTTCTCTTTCAGAAATAATACAGAACTATATATTCAGTTATATAACTGAATACTTGACATACAGGGCTGTAGCATTATATTGTTTAGGAAAGAACTTTCCATGAGCTGTATTTGATACTTAAAAATGAGTGACTGAAATTTTGTCAGATAGTCGTTATAGGTCAAACAGCTTAAATCTCTACTTGACAACATCAAATTAATGATTATAAATAGAAACATTTAAAATTATTGAGAGCATTACAGTATGATAATCCTCATATCGAAGTATTTTAATAGTATTCAATACACCAGATCATGACTGTAACTTAAATTAAAAAAGTTAATGACAGTTCTTGTAAGCGCTTTCTTCCAAAACGGTGCAGCCTCCCTTGTCAATCCCTGCAACATCATATTCTGCACTTCCCTGGAGAGGCTTAGACCCCAAGATTCCCTCAGTTTTTACTTGGCATCTAGGACTGAATATCATGTTTTGTGATAAATGGCTCTTTACTTGAGAAGGAAAGGAGAGAAGATACTGTAGTATAGACATTTAATACAGTGTTTTGCAAATGACAAGGCTGAATACTAGTATCAATAAAAAGAAAGAAAGAAAATGAGAACTGGACTATCAAGAAATGAAATTACTTTTGTATTTTATTTCTAGGATGAATGTGTGGAAATTACTCTGTCTGCTCTTGTGGAAATTATTCTGTCTGCTCTTAGATGGAGAATTCACTCCAGTGCAAGCTGAATAGAGGGCTAACAGCTAAAAGTTGTGCAACGTAATAGGTCTTTTACAATTAGATATGGCTTTTTGTGATAGTCAACCAAAGTCTTAAAAAATAGTACAAAAATCATGACCTAAAGTGAAAGAACAAGCAATAGGTATTCAGGATTTCTAATATATTTGGGGCTGACCAGACAGCTAGCTGAAAGATTTTAGATGAAAGAAAATATTTACTATTGGAATCCTTCCACTGTAATTGTAAATGAGGTTTACATGAGGTTTAGAACTGATTTTTTGGATACAAGGCATCTGGAAATCATTGAAGGAAAAGAAAAGGACATGAAGGGTACAAGAAGCAAGGTTATTTGCATCACGGTGATGTCCCCTTTGTTTCCCAATGCTCATTACAACTGATCTGAGGACAACAGAAAGAGATTTGTGGCTGGCCATGGTGAAAACTGTTTGTTGAGGAATTTGTGACTATTTCTAATGAATGGGACTGGGGCAGGGTTCAGACTTGATACTGAATCAGAAGATAAGAAAATTTAATTTCACATTGGGGGAAACTGTGGCAGTTGATAATTGGTGGCAAAAAGTAGTTGGTTTTCTGTGTATGTGAATAAAAGAGAATACTGATTGGAATTGCCACTGGCAAGACAAAAGATGTAGAGAAATGAGGATGGATGAACTGCTCCTCAGCACAAGCACGTGGAAGGAACTTAAAAACCTAATCAATATACAGCTTAGCATTTTGGCATTGTATGTGACTGATACTTGCACATAGGCATACAACCGCTACCTAATTTTTTTAGATTAAACCCACTCTTAAAAAAAAAAAAAAGCCACCAACAAGTTAAATAATAGAATAATTTTTTTTAAGTTGTGGAGCTGTTGACTGTCTTTTTTGCTTCATTTGCATAACAAGAGAAAATAGAGGAGGAAAGAAAGGTGAGCAGAAGAAAACAAATACATTTAAATTCTTTCATTTGAGCATTCTTGCTGCAGCTTATTTTTGATTCTACAAGTTCCTCACAAGTTCCTTCTGGATGACAAATGTCAGGAGGAGTTAAAGTGTCTAAAAGAATAAGTCCTAGTCCAGCACAGACTTTGTTAGAAAAGTCTTCATTTGTGGTAGGAAAAAAACCCAGGAAGGAACCTGATGGAAGGTTGTCAGTAAGTGAGGTAAAGAGTAAATGAAGGTAAGTGTCACATGCATCATGACCTATTAGAAATGTGTTCTTTTGAGGGAAGGGATCAATTTCTCAGGGTGATTTTAAAAGGCTCCTGCTCAATGAACCAATTTCTGTGACAGCTGTACAATTTGAGGGGCTGGGATACGATGCGGAGGGTAGAAACTGTAAATCAAATAATGTCATAACAGCCTTAGCAACAAAGTCTTAGTTTGGGTGAGTAAGAATCTGCACTGGGGTGGGTTGCTACTTTTTCCATAAGACATAAAGTCAGTCTCCATGTTAATTCTCTAAGATGCATAGGTGTTACAGTTGCATGGTTGCATGGTGAATCGGTGGTGTATCTGCAGTTCTTAGCAGAGTATACAGGGCGGTTGTGCCAGGCCTGCAGCAGCTGCCTGAACGAACACCCTGCATTGTGGAGACACGGACTGTGCAGTACACCACTATGACAAACACTGCTGGATCTAAGGTTCCTCTTCAAAGACAGCACTAGTGAGGGTAGGCTTCCCTATCTTAAAAGGAGAGACTCATGCATGTAGTAGTTCTTGTTTAATTG
Organism: Rynchops niger; assembly: GCA_013400035.1. Taxonomy (NCBI): domain Eukaryota; kingdom Metazoa; phylum Chordata; class Aves; order Charadriiformes; family Laridae; genus Rynchops; species Rynchops niger. Next base: position 222,248 of record VXBH01000350.1, on the reverse strand, counting down.
CTGTATCAAGTGTGACTAGCAAGCTGTATGGGGCTGTAAGGTTTTTCTCTCTCACACACCAGTGTACGCGCTGTACATTAATATCACTGATAGACGGGGCTGGGTTATAAAACTAAGTGGGGATCACTAAATCTAGAGGTGCGCATGAACCCAACCATGGAGACATAAGGCTTCACAAGAATAAAAATTTTCAGCCAGCAGTGTTTATCAGCAGAGTCGCACAATATGAGACAAAAGATTTTGGAGTTAACCCACACACTAGGTTAATGTAATTTATTTTCTGTTCAACCACTCCAACGTACTTTGCAACTGTGTGCAACTCTATTTTAGATATTGATGCTTTTCTTAGTAAGTATTGTTTTGTGGAGGCTGCCTGTCACCGCAAGCGACGGAAAGTAAAGCATGCACAAAGAAGATGAGACAATAGCCAGAAACAGCTATACACTTAGAAGACAAACCTTGAGCTGTATCCTTAGTTACCAATAAGATTCTAGTCCAATTAGTGTAGAGTTTTATCTAAGAAAATTTATGGTTTGTTTGTCTAAATTTATAAATGCACATAAACCTAAAGATGAGGATTTAGCCTCAGTGCTCTCCCCGAACCTATGTTCTCAAAAAACAGCAAAAAGTCTAACTAGATTTATGTTTCAGAGGCTGCTTTGACAACTTTAATAGCTACTTTATTTTTGACTTAACCTAAAATTACCTAATGACAATGGTAAGCTGTTCTGTTCCTTCGAAGTATGATCCTAGAAGCTGTGGTACTAATATGGATTAGAGGCAAGTGCATCCCCAACATATCTACCAAAGGATCCAAAGCTAATAAGGTTTACTGGCCATTAGTTGCAGTGACTGTTTAAAAGCTGGTAACATGGATCTGCAAGGAATTACCTCTTCCAAAGTCTTTTGAAATGTCACTGGAGTAAAAGAGGAGGGGGAAAGGGATTCTTTCCATTAGTAGTTTTGTCATTATTTCTTTTGCCTGAACTAGACAATGTGAGTAGAATTTTGGAAGGAAAAATTTTGTTTTATAATTTCTGTTTTAGGAATACACAATAAGTATTTGCTTTCTTGATGTTCAAAATATGTGCTGTTGACAGTTTTTACAAGCTTTACGTTCAGTTTACAAAACTTATGCAAAGATATGTATGCACGTTCCTTGTTGCTGGGCTTTTTTTCACAGCAGCCATACACTGATCTTATTGCTTGCTATTAAAAGGGAAACAAACAGAGTGCAATTATAGCTTCTTTTAGTTTCGTAAGAGAAAAGGTTACCACCTGTGCACAAACTCACTGGCAGTATTTTTCAGTCTACAGAAAATTCACTGTCCTTTTTGAATGAGAAGAGTGTCATACTGATGAACCATCTAGGCAAAAAAAAATCAGCATATGGTAGCATGAAGAAATGAGTGTTTTTGACAGAGTACAATCTGGTACAACTCATATTTCACCACTTTTCATGCTTATCAGTCTGTAGGTTTGTGACAAAAGAATATATAATTTCTTTGAAGTCAAAGTAAAATTACTGGCAGACCCAAGACTTTATCTGTGTTCAAGTTGCAAGGCTGCTTCACTGGGACTCTAGATACAGAAGTAAAATATTTCTAGCCACTTAATTAGTAGGATGCTTTATTTTTTCATTCAGGAATAATGAAAAATGCACTGTTTCTGTATAGTCAATTATTTGTTAGAATATTTTGGTTTTTTCAAACCCTGCTTTATATTTGTAAACACATCAGTTTCACAAATAATGATCAGAGGAACTGGAAAGTGCCTTGTAATTTTTTATTTTCTATAAAGGTGTGTTTAGGCCAATAATCACCTTTATTTTGCAGAACACTACAGCTTCTCAAATTTAGAATAGAGAATAATTTAAGTACTACAAAGATTATGTAAGGGCATGACCTGTGTCCCACTGATGTAAATATCAAAACTCCATAGATATCAGTGGAAACGGAAGTGTATTTGGAGGTAAATGATAAAAGATACGGAAGACCATCATTAAAAACTGAAAAAAAGTCATGCAGGAGAATACAAGATATGTGTGTATATATATATACATCTTGGCAAGCGAGGCAGCAGCGAAGTTGCTCAAATCTGCAAAGTAAGAAAGCCAATTAAGGAAAAACAAACCTGTTTGTTTCAAAAGGCTGTTTTATACCTCTTCTCTTAAGAACCAAGGCAGGACTGCCTTCATACACATGCACACCCTCTCTTTCCTGTTCTAGAAAAAACACATTTATACGACAGGTCATTTTACTGAAGAGCTGAACGACAGTGGGGAGAGTGAGAGCAGCCCCACATTGCTTTGCTTTGTGGGCTGCAGGAAGCAGCAGGAGCTGGCAGCAGCCATGGGGTGCGGGGTAAGGCAGAACAAGAGTTGCCTGCCCTAAAAAGTAAGCAGCACTTTCCCTTCCAATCCCTACCAATCATTTGTAGCCTAGGGAAGCAGAGAAGTTATTTCGGTAATTTCAGTGGGTTTTAGATGAGGTCACTTTTTGTAACTCAGCCCTTTTTACTCCAAATATAATTTTGTTCAGGTCAAGGAGCTGGGTAATACGATTACTAGTGATTTGCTGTATCACTTGTATGATGTCCATGCTGTTATTGTTTCAGCCGAGAGGATCATTAATGCTCATAGAGAATGAAAGTTTCTGTAAATCCTACATTTATCTTCTTCATGTGGGTAAATATTCAAGATAAATGTTATCTGTAAAATTACCTGCATCATGGCTTTCTTTGCACGCAAAACCCAGCTAAATCTGCAGCAGATGTAATGGCACACTTCCACAGCCTACAGCTTCAAGATTTGTTTATATTACGTAGATTAACCATTCAGACATTTTTCATTTTTAATGCTGTTTGTTTACTTGTAATGAGCAATCATAGTAATAAAATAAGGATAGATGCAAAACAAATGTCCATATTAACCATAAACCCTGATTATTTGCAGTATTTAGGTGAGAGCTTATTCCAGTTTGTTTGTTAAGATACTGATACACTTGGATGCTTTTGCAATGAATAACATAACACTGGAGTCCACGATGACAAAGACTGGCCTTTTCCATGTTTGGCCCTTCTTTATGTATAATAGGAATGAAATCTGCTGAAATGCATCAGGTTGGTTTGTTTGTTAATAGAAGAGCTTCTAAATGAGGTTAGTCATTGTGTGATTAACACAATGAGGGGGATGAAGAGGGAAAAGGAAAAGAAAAAGATGTATAGGAAAGGGTGTATGAATAGAGTACGTGAAGGTGGCATTAGGCTATGTGTGCAGTTAGTGTGTAGTCCAAGGGAAGGTGCTGGGAAAATTGAACCCATAAGTCACAAAAGTTCTGTAAGATCATTATTAGTCTAAAAGAGTGAGCTTTTCTAGCCACCAAGGCAGGCCTAAGGGGCTGTCTGAATGCCAGGAACAAAGTCGGTCTGATGAGCGTTTACCTTCCAGAACAAGGCTTAGGAAGCCTGTCAGAGAGGGAGCCTGATTATGTTGGTCTCAAGAGAAGACCAATGTCACCAACGAAGGATGACACAACCTTTTCATGACAGGATAATAAAAGGAATCTTAATTATTTGCCATGGAGCTATATCTTAAAAGAGGATCGTCAGCATTTGGAGTACTGACTTGTGCAGGTTGGAGTACATACATAACAGCACAGGCATGGGAACTTTTCTGCATTGATTTCCACTTAACACAAATACTTCCTTTCAAAGATGACACAAAATATCTTTGCTCTTGTTGAGAACATTCATTTTTCTGAGAACTACTTGGTGCTGAACTCTTCCCTCTCCAATTTTCATTGGCAAACCAGCAACTTAATACCCAATAGACAGACAGCTTTTGCTAGACTTTTCTTCACTCTGTTTTATACTTCCCTGGTAACGGTAAACACATGTCCCCAGGGCAAGGAGCACCCTTTCTGTACAAAATCTAATTTTGCAGCATTTTCCCAGGTGATGTTGTTTCCTTATGAAACATCTGTCACTGTGGGGAGGGGGAATTGTCAGAACAGTTTTCCGTAGTCACTGCCATCTCTGGATAATTTTGATAATTTATTATGTGACTGATTAAAAACAGGGTGTTGCTATTAAATGTATTATCATACAGTACAAAGGGGGTATACCGGTGGTAGTGAGAAAGCCATACAGGGCGATTTAAAACAGTCTGGAAGACGAATGCATATTTTCAACTTGACCTCTCCCTTAGACCTTAACTCCCATTATTATCCACATTTAAACTGCAGTGGCATTTTCTTGACTATTGTTGCAGCCAGTTAGCTAAGTGCACCTTAGTAGGCTACCTAACCTTACCTAAGTAGCCTTGCCTGCTAGGTTGAGTGGGATTGGATTCTGTCAAACCTCCTCCAGCAAGAATGGTTATACTGTTGGTGAATGTCTGGCTGGGAACAGAATCTTCAGAAGCCACCTGGCATCTCAGTGAGCTCAACAGCCAAAAGTTTGGAAAGTTACTTTTCTGTTTTGAGCTTTGTCTCATCATCACACGAAGGCCTGCGGCGGCGTTGGTGTGGAGGGGGCTGGAAGGGCAGATAAAATCCCCTCGCTGCCTTCTTTGGTCCGGGCGCGGACCAGCTGCAGTGTGACCAGCTGTGGGCGGCCAAGTCTCCCCTCACGCAGAAGGCCACGCACCTACTACACAGTCTCTTTTATTGTTCTCTCAGCCTGATCCAAACGTGAGATGAGGCTAGCTAGCTAGCGCCAGCTCCCACCTCGGGCGTTTCCAGCCTCCTCTGGGGAGACGCCCGCTGCGAAGGACGGCCTGCCGCTGCAGGGATCCGACGGGTGAGGCTGTGAGGGGCGGCACGCGCTGCCTCGGCCATTTAACAGCCGTCCCGCTCCACAGCGGTGGCGCCGAGGTGGGCCTGCTCTGTGTGCTGATTGGCTGCCG
>VXBH01000350.1:178526-217030 GCA_013400035.1 Rynchops niger | reverse complement strand
CGCCGCCGCCTCGAAGTTTGTCGGCTGGCGGAGCTGGTCGCGCTGTCGCTGCCCCTGTCTTCCCACGCGGGGCTGGTCCGGCTCTGCGCCCCCCCTGCCTCCGCTTCTCTGCGCCGGGTCCGGCCCGGTTCCTTCGCCGCGCGCCCCGGTAGAGCTCCGGGGCGGGGATGGCGGGGCGTGGGCGGCGGCGGCGGCGGCGCCGCCGCTGCTGAATGGGCTTGATGGAGGGGAGCGGGGAGGACGGCGCCATGCGGTCCCTGAACATCACCCCGGAGCAGTTCGCGCAGCTCCTGCGGGACAACAACGTGACGCGGGAGCAGTTCATCGCCCTCTACGGGCTGCAGCCGCTGGTGTACATCCCGGAGCTGCCGGGGCGTACCAAGGTGGCCTTCGTCCTCATCTGCGTGCTCATCTTCGCCCTGGCACTCTTCGGCAACTGCCTGGTGCTCTACGTGGTGACCCGCAGCAAAGCCATGAGGACCGTCACCAACATCTTCATCTGCTCCCTGGCGCTCAGCGACCTCCTCATCGCCTTCTTCTGCGTCCCCTTCACCATGCTACAGAACATCTCCTCCAACTGGCTCGGAGGTGGGTGCCGGGTTCGGTCCGGGCCGGGCAGTGCCGGGGCGTTACGGGCTCGGACGTCGCTGGAGGGAGGTGGGGAGGCGGCGGACGATGAGGCGCTGCGGTGGGACACTGTGAGGGACCCCCGGCTCCCTTCCTCCCACACCCCTGTGAAGGGACCCCGAGGGCTGTGGGCTGTCCCCGCGGTGATCCTCGGGCAGCCTGGGCCGTCGGGGGCTGTCCTCCCGCTGAGGAGGAGGGGGAGGGAGGGGGCTGCTGTCCTCCCTGAGGGCAGCGTTATTCCCGCGTACCCCTGCGGGGCTCTTTGTGCTTAAACTCTTCGGTGAAAACCTGAAACCTCAGGTCTCCCTGGTCGCGTTCAGGGGTTCGTAGTCCTTTATCGCAGGACTGGGGTGCTGTCTCCGCGCGTGTAGTTCAGTAAGCTCAGACAGCTGCTTCTCCTTGGAGTTAAATAATGGCCCCGCCACTCTCTCGGGTTGCGTTAAACCTAGTGTACTTTCATGCACTTGTGTTAAAAGTCGCAGTATGTGTGTGAGAAACTATGTATCGTGTGGTGCTGATGAGGTAGTCTTGCAGCGCTTTCCTTTTTTTTTTTTTTTTCCTCTAAGTAATGAAACCTGTCTGGCAAGTGAAATATCAGTCTTTATTCAGCCTAAGTTCCTCTGACAGCAGTCGACTCCGAGTCAGACCTCTTTAACCTTTCGTGAGGAGAAAGAATGCGTCCTTGGAGAAATAGGGGAGTGAGACAACATGCAGAAATTACGTTGAAGTGATGCATTATTTTCAAGATATGCTTGGGAATTATGTTGTATTCCTGTAGACGTGAGGGACCTTTGGGCAAGCCTCCCTGATGCTTAGAAAGAATTTTTTTTTTTTTTTTTTTAATGCATCCTAGTTCCAAAGTAGTAAAGTAACAAAAAACCCAAAAGTGAAGTAGCACTGCAAATGGTATTTATCTTCCCTTTCTTGGTCTTAAAACGGTGTTTTAACAACAATTTTAATGACAATTATAAGTGGAAAAATAAGAGGGATGGTTTTGCAGCAAGTAGCAGACATCTTGTACAACCACATATCGAAATATTTTTCAGAATATTTCAATAGGAACAGGAAAGACGTTCATAAAGTGACACAGTTATGTTTCAATTTTGAAGGCTTCCTGTGCTTCTATTGTTGGGAGACAGTAAAGGTTACCTTCAGAACATGGAGATTTAATTCTAGTTCATCCCAGGGACTAGAATGCAGGATGGGAACAGACAGGTCAGAAGAGACTTGAAAAGCACACAGATACCTAACCTAGTGAAAAGGGGGCTTTATTTTTATCTGAAAAAGAGGAACTTAGTGGGGGAAGTGATGAATACAAAACTTCATGGGCTACTGATAGTAAGGACAACTGTTTTATTTTCTTATGAGCTGTCTTTGGGGGAGGTAACCACTGTTTTAAGACAGTACAGATGTTGAACCCCAAAATAATAAGGATGTGTAAATAAAAATAATGGAATAAATTGATAGCTATACTGCTGTGCCTTCCTTTTGACTACTGTAGTTCCAGTTCTCCTTCCTCAAAAAAGAATATAGTAGAAAGTTACTGGTGGTATCAAAAGATCTCACATAAAGGGGAGAGGACTGAATTGAGTAGCTTTCCCTAACGACAGCAGGTGTGATTATTCTCACTTCCAAGACCCTGGTCTGTCAGCTGGACCATGCATCTGACCAGAGTGAACTAAAAGTTGGGTGGGATGAAGCCTCCAGCTGAGGTGAACTACAGCAGATATGGCACAGGCACATGGAACAGTATGGGGCAGCTATGTATGTTTCCATTTACCTCCTGTTACTGAGGATGCTTGACAAAAATCTGGAAGTAGTGAGGGTAAACGGTTGCAACAAATACCTTCAGGTATTCAGTAGTTGGATACTTTAAAGTATACTGTTTTGTGGGGTTTGCTATACTCTTTGTCTACCTTTTTTGCTGTGCTAGAGCATCTTCAGTGCAAGTGGATCCATAGATCGCATTGATTTTGATAGCAGCCTTTATGGTCCTGGTAAGATAATTAGTTTTAACTAACACAGTATTGGGAGGACATAAGTAACATGATTGATGGCTGTTACCCTTCACTGTTGTGGTGTTTGTGCATGTGTGGTGGGGGGTGGGGCAGTAAAATGAGGTGTAAACTGATGGTATCCCAAAGGTATCTAATTCCTGAAGCTTACAAATCTGAGCCTGCCAGTGTGGGAGGAGTCTTTTTTCTTGCTAGCTTTACTGGTTTAATTTTCCTTTTGCTCACTTTGTAGTCTGAAAAAGCTTATTCTCATCCACCTTAACACAACACCTCGGAGCAGTGCAAGCTCCAAGTCTGTTAAGAAAAAGGTGATTTGACTATGGAATATATCCCTGCTGGAAAAAGTGGTGCATCCTGAGACACTTGATGCTAGAATTATCTTTGGGTTTCTGAGTGTTTAGTCACTTTATATCTTGATTTAGCTGTACTTGCACCACTAAAACAAGCATCTGTACTAGGTGATGTGAACTGAGATTAGTGTATTTTGTACTTGTCTTTGATTTGGAACTGATTCTTTTTTTCTATGCTTCTGTGTTTGTGTTTCTTTCTCTTCTTTTCCCCTTCAGAAACTCAGAGTAGAATGTGAGAGGTGAGGGCGAAACTGCAAATGCTGTATATTGTAGAGGCAGAATGTACAAATCTAAGAACAGCCTCAGTTTCAGAGTAGCTGTTATCTTTTAAGATGCTATGGGATGCTATCGGAAAGGACCCTTTTGGCCTCCCTAAAGTGAAGGGTGAAGCACTTGCACCCCAAAGGGTTCCAAGTGTGTGTAGTTTAGAATAGGACTCCAAGGAGAATGTTGATAGCTGGTGATGTTAGGTAATTCAAATTGTGGATGGTAAAGTGTCTCCTGTAATAGGTAGTGTTATACAGAATTCTTTAGAAACAGAAGATTTCCCATGTTCACTGCATTACACTTATCAGAACTTAATTCAGGACAGACATGGGAAAAACTAAAGCACTGGCATGACTTTTTTCTACTGTGTAGCAGCACCATATTGACCAAAACCGGGTAAATTGGTCTCACTTTTGATTCTCTGATCTCTTAAGAAACTGTATAGCTGTGTGAAGCTATAATAGTGACAGTATATGATTTTATTTCTGATTTTATACTTTGCAACTAAAATGACTGTAATTTCTAGGGGAACTCTCAATAAAAATCCTGCAATATAATTGCTCTCTAATGTGGAAGACACTGCAAAAGAAAATGAAAATTGTGGCTTTGGCATCAATAAACGCTGGGACCATATTTATTGGCAACAGGAAGATAAAATGGGAACTTGAGTAAGGGGTAAATTGGTGCATAAAGCAGAGGTAGTCTTGGTGCAAACTGAAGCAGTTGAGGATTTGCTCTCATCATAGGTAGGAGACAGCAGTGATGGTCTCATTGTCGTACTGATGGCAGCTTTGTTAAAAATAAATTTGGGTTTTTGCTTCTTGGCCAAATATTTACAGAATCACTTTATTTTCTGAGACTGCTTAGTTAGCTGAGTAACAGCAATATCTTTACAGAACTGCCTGGAGCATCTGGTCAATTACTTTTAATGTTGTGTAATATAATAGCCCTGGCAAAAGAGAAGGGCAAAACATCAGGTGATGGTAGACCTAGCGCTATGCTACATCTTTCTTAGTGAATTTTGCATCTTACCAGGTGGAATACGTATTCTCAAGACAGGTGTCAGAGGGTGGCTTTTTCTGTCGTTTAGAGTGGAATGTATCGTCTGAGGCACTATTTGAAGACACAGCAGCATTTGAGATGCCCTGGTATATATCTTGTCTGGCCTCCAGCTGCCACTCAGGAGCGGGGGTGAGTTGCTGTCATATCTGGTGCTCCTTGATGTGGCAGTTTCCCCTTCTCTAAAGGCTTGGTTGAAAACCAAGTGGCATCTTATACCCAGTTGAGTATTTAGGGTGTTTTCTGTTCTTTACCAAATATCTTGTATGAAGCAGTGTGTTAAGCTTACAACTTTCCTGTATGAGAATGCATAAACATTCCTTACTGAGGGATTAAAATTAAATCTTAGCAATGAAAATCACTGGGCCTTTTGTGTCTGTTATTCTTGGCTACCTCTGTAAAATCTCATTTCTGTCCTTCAGTGAGACATTTGAAACTTCTTCACTCTGAATTGCTTCTGGAATGTTCTTTGATACTGAAGAGTTTCCAAATACTCTCAAACTCTGCTGACGTGCTGTTAGGGTTAGTACTGGACAGTAACGCTGAACGTGAGAGATACAGTTATTTTAATATTCAGTTTCAAAGCTTTTTTTAAATTTTCCTATTTAAGTTGTCTAGTCTTGCTGTAAATGCTGTCAGGGGCAAAAGAGCACTCCTCATTTGCCTCCTGCGGTGTGAGAGGTTATGGCTCAGGATTGATCTGCTTCCGTAAGAGCAGAATGATGTTTGTAGTTCTGTCTGTAATGGTGAAAACTTGCCTTATCCTTCATTCTCCATGTCCTGCTATTGTGTATTTTGGGGTATTTGCTTGTGAGTAGGGTCAGGAATAAAATTCTTTATGAAGATGGTTTGAGAAAGGCTTGTATGGTGAATGCCTCAATAAAGGAAATAATAGGGGGTTTTTCTATATAATATATTGGCAGGGTGTTTTGCTTAAAAGCAGCAAAACAATGCTGATAAAAGGAAACTTATTCTACTCACATGTTCGGTATAGGGAATTTGTTACTGCAAGTTTTGCAGTCAGTAATTTAGTGTAAATATTAAACGCAATGACTGACAGGAAATATTTGCTGTTGCATTATTTGGGCAAAGAAATAAGGCAAGTTTTTGGATGCGGATGGATTGGTTACTGTTTCATGTGAGGTGGTGTTGATGTCCTTTTTCTTGGTAAAAATAGCTGGCAATCTCTGCCTTGCATTGAGTGAACAGGACTGTTTGCCATGTCCTACTTTGTTCCCTGCTAGTGAGTCCCCTTTCTTCCTTCAGAAGAGGTCTGGATCTCTAACCTCTATCCCTGACAAAAATACCCACCTGTACTAATTGCTTGTACCATGACTGCAGACAGTAATTCACTGCAGTAGTTTTGTGTTCTAGTAGGAGGGCTGTGCTGCACAGCTATCCTTCATCTTTACGTATTTGTATTTGTTTTTACACACTGATTGCTGCATATTGAAATAAGCCGCTGATCCAAATTTGCCTGAGGACGTGGTGCCCATTTCAGCGGCTTTGTAAACCCACAGGCAGAGAAGCTGCATGTGAGCCTTGGAGAGGGAAGGGAGGGTAGACAGTGTGAATACCTTGGTCAGCTAGCCCAAGGTGTGTGGTTGATACTTTCTAATTGCAGGATAGAGATGTGGACTCCGTCTTCCATCAGTACATTAACTATAGGGTATTTGAGGTGCATGTTCTTAATTCCATGAGCTTATGCCATACTGTTTTCTCAGCTGCTGTAGTTGACTGTAAACAGACTTAAACTACCACAGGTCCACTACCAAGTTGTACACTTATGCTTTTTTTCTAGGCAGATGTATGTATAATGTTTTTTATCCTCTATATAGGGTAACATGTGAGAGACTTGTTTACCATCCACAATGCACTACTAAGGATGTAAAATGCCTGTATACCCAAGAATACATCTAAACCAATGCATTGCACAAGTATGAAAGACCCTTAAGGATACTATCTGTATGATGATGACTGGCTTGTTTTCTGCCCTGAAGTTACAAAGTATAAGAAAAGTTGCCTTGCATCAAATGAGCTGGAGAGAACTGGTTTATGAGCTGTGATACAGATTTTTAGTGCAAGGGCTTGGTCAACGACACTTTAACAGAAGAAGGAACAACTTAACTTTTATCAGAGAATGGTTTTAGGAGTTTGCCTTTGTTACCCTAATAAAAGAAAAAACTGATCTTTTAAATGGTTGATGAAATGGCTAAATGATAGTTTCAGGCACGACATCTGATAATGAAGACTTGTTTAAGGGAATACCATTTATATTTGCAGCTTTCTGAATGTGTTATTGGGGGAAAACTAATCATTGCTTGTATAATCTATGCAGTTGCTAGTACTGTGTAAGGAATACTTTTGGTAACCTCTCAGCTCCTTGAAAAAGAAAGTAATTTGTTATTTTAATTCCCAGTATTCCTCTGCAAGTGATTTTCTTTCCCAACTGGAAATTGTCAGCATTAAATGCTGCAGTGCTGTCTTCACTAACAATCTATTGGAAGTGTTGGCTGAAAGCCTTAGAAATCTGTAGACAGTTAAACATTTTGATACATATTTAAGACATTAGGTAAAATATTTATTATTTAAAATATTCAAACAAATCACACATTTCTGTACTGGGAGGGTGTAAGTGGAAAATGAGCATGCAAAAAAGGAGATACTTTTTCAGCAAGTCTTTCCAACAAAAAATAAAATTCTAAACAGCTTTTAGAAAGTCTTTGAAAAATACTAATCAGCTTCTTTCTGATTTAGGCATGTTAGATGCCTAAAACTACTTCATAGATTGCAAAAGAACTGAAGCAAAATTCTGTTCTGAAAGATTCGGCATAGCCACAGCCGAAAAAAAAAAAGTGAACCAGAATCTGAAAAATAGCCTAAAGTTTTCCCAGTGCCTAGTTTTAGCACAATAAGGCTTCAGTGCTGGGATCATATCAGAATGCCTAATGTACTGGAGCTGTGTTATTTCTGCATTTGGAAGAATTACATGGGTGTTATGTATTTTGTGCAGTATAGTATAAAAATGTCCCAGGTGTCTCAAAGACCTGGAATAAGTCTAGCTGTGTGTCTTGCATTGGGACGCAGAAAACAGCACTCTTTTTCCCCAGGCTCCACCTGTCTACAGGGTTTAGCTCATTTAATGTTCATTAATGACCTCAGGTGTGGTGTCCACACAAATTCGGGAGTCGGGGTCAAGAATTTAAGCTTCAGTTTAAGTGAGGATCCAGCCACACTATTCATATGAATCAAACTAAACATTGTTCTCAAGAGTAAGTCAGTGATTGCATTAATCCTGGATTTTTAACATTATGTCCTCGTTCTGATTTAGGGGCAGGGGAAATGCCTTTTGTTCTGAAAGTGGCTGGTTAACTCAAGGATGTGATACACATAAGCAGGCAATAGAAGAGGAATTTCTGTTCGGAAGTGGCTCTCACTTTTTAATCCTTTATATTGTATTTACTGTGTGATCTGTCATTGTGAAGCCTGAGAGGGAATCTAATTTGGGTCAATTAACAGTAATACATAGGGAAGCAGAGTGGTCCATGCAGGCTGTTTTATCTCCTGAGAGTGGGTGACTAGGACGGGGAGCACAAGGATGTCAGGGTTATTGTGTTGGGTGGGCTATAGCTGCAAAGTCCTGCTGGAACTGTATATTCTGCCTGCTTTTTTTTTTTTTTTTTTTTGGCCTGCTTTCATTGCACTTCTCTTCATTGGAAGAAGAGACAAATAATGATTTATACTTCTTTTCAATGATTTAAAGGCTGTAGAGGTTTAAGATAAACAATTAGCAGTAGCAGAACAAGATTGTCAGCTTGGGAAAGAAGTGAATGATTGAGCTCATCTTAAATTCTTTCACTTGATACTGAAGGTGGCTTTAGTAATTAATGATTTAAGTCAAATAACCAGCTAAGAAACATTTGGCTTATAAATTTTAATGTTGTTTGGAATCTGCACTTCACAGATATTTTTCTAGAAAGGGGTTACATTTTTCCAGTTAATCATTCAAATGTGAAATATCTGTGTAATTAGAGATAGTTCTTTTATAAGATAGGAGACTACTTTTTGGTAAGTAAGAGGATGTGTTAAATGTAGCACTGGCCCCCTTTTCCACCCTTCCCTTGTTCAGTGATTGTAGCATTCAATCAATGTAAGGGACGAAAGAAGAGTTGCATCATCTGTGTTTTGGGCAGGCTTATATCTAAACCAAAACATGTGCTATGTGGCTCAGAGCAGGTGTTTCTATTTCACCCAGCTGTGTCTAAGGAAAAACATCCTGCTCTGTCGCATTTCTGGAATTGCTACTGTCACTCCTCATTCAGCTCAGTAGGATCAATCGGTAGACATTATGTAAATTCTTCCTTTTATGGCCATTTTAATGGTTACTTTTATATAGCTTAGGTGATGAGTCATTCTGCATTTGTCTTCAAAGAGATGAAATAAGGAGTTTCTGTAGGCTTTTCTCTTGGGGGTTCAGCTAAAGGCATAGTGGTAGCCTGTGCTCTTTGACAGTGTAGTGTTTGGGAAGAAATTGAGAAGATATCAGTAAAAGGCAATGAAAATCCGGGACTTACTACCTGATAAACTCAGTTATTCTGTTTGCTCTTTGAATAGTTGGGCACAAGCTCTAAATTCTACCAGGCTCATATAACTTCAGTGAAAGTGGCCATCTCATTTTAAGTAGAGTAATACGAGTGATACTTCTTTGCTTCCTAAGAATACCCTGGAATGCTGGGACTTCAGTGAAGGAATGGTGCATTACAGACAAACCCCTATAGCGGAGTATAGTTGAAGTGGACTTAACTTTATTTAACTCTGACTTTTTTCAACCTATAAGAAACAGCATGTGGTGAAAGGTGGGGTGTTTTTGCCACAGCTCCAGCACTCAAACTCATTTCTTTAGTGAAACAAGAACTTAAACATTTTTCATGTACAAATTTTGCTTTTCTGTTCATGTTATTTGTATCAGGAGTCACTGCTACCTTAGACAGCAAAGAAAAAACTTGAAACCAATAGTGGATACTTTCCTTTTGATTCAATGGAGTAGGATTTGTCTGAAGATAATTTTCTCTGCTTTACACCCGTCAGTAAGCCAGAGATTGTGTACCATAGCCTCTTCTTTGGTTGTGTTCAACACTGGCCATGTGCAAAGAAGGTATGATTTGAGTTTGCTTTTTGTCATCTCACTACAGAAGTTTCAACTCGCTGGTTGAAGAACTAAAAATTTAAGGGATCTGGTGCTTATGTATGTAACACACTGTACTGGGTATAGTGAGAAACTGATGAGATACTGAGTTGATAAGACATTTGCTGTGTTTCATGAGGCATTTACTTTGTGTGTACTGAAGCCAAGGAAGAAGGGAGGGGAATTTTATTTTTTATTTTATAAATTGTAGTTGATGCCAGCTATCAAGATGTCTTGTCTTGCTCTTTCTGACACCCTGGCAAAATACATACTAGATGAGAAACAGACGTGCAGCCCAGTGCATCTTCCTCCGTGCAGTTCCTACTGACCATGCTAAGATTTCATTCGCGTAGCTTGAAATTGGGCTACATGGTATATTTTTAGTCTGTTTTCAGCCAGATCTGAGTGCATGTTATGGTGTTGCTGGTGTTGAATAGGTACTTGAAAGGTACTTGACTTCCATCTTTTGCCCCTTGTCCTCCCCTTCCTTTGCTGGAGCCACAGAGAAAGTGATTTTTGGGGTAGTTAGAATTGATAAGACCAGTAGCAAACCTGTTCCTCCTTGTAAGATACGGTGGCTTTTAGCCTGGCCTAGCAGACGGAAGTTTCATTTTTCCTTGTTCCCTTCTTGGAGGGCAGGATTAAGTTTTGATAGTTTCCCATTTGCTTTCTTTCTGTTTTCTATGCTTTTATTGCTTAAGATGTACATAGCGTTTTAAAGCTTGACTTACAATTGGATCAGGTATTCCTTTGGCTATTTTGAGTTTATGGATTATATCTGGGTAAAGTATAATCAATGATTAAGTCAGGTAAATAACCCCAGCTGTTGCTGAAATGAAGAGCTGATACTGAACTGTAAGAATGTGAGAGAACTGCGAGAATGAGGGCATACAAGATTATCTTGGGGTCAGAAATATGGTCAGAAAATGAGTAAATGAGACGTAGTTTGGGAAAGGTGTTAACATAAGGGTTTTGAGAGAGTAGTTTACACCACGGTTTCTGAGATGGTTGCAACTTGAGGATGAGTAATGGAGAATGACTAATATGTTGAGTTGAATGTGTACTTTCGGGAAGCTATAGCAGCAATGAAATCTGAAGATCTGAGCTAGCTGTGTATAAATGCTCACAGTGGGAACCTATGCAACTGAAAATGCAGTCAGGAAATTGCATTTAATTTGGACAGTGTCATTAACATAATGTGTTAATTAGGAAAGCAGAAGACTTGGAAAATGGAAAGATGATGAAGAGTTTTAATTTCTCCTTTAGGTTACACCTTTTAGAGGACTCTCGTATGTATATCGTTTGGCAGAATGATGCATTAGGTGCCAAAGTATACAAATAGAGTGCTATTTAAATGAGAAAAAGGAAAGAAAGTATTTGCAGCAGCAGAAAAGGTAAACTTTTAAACAGGTAACACTAAGACCTTCATAAAACTGGAGAGTCATCTGCCAAAATAAAATGATAATAAATATCCCTGTAACTTTGCACATTTGAAAACAAATGATGGAAGACTTGGTCAAAAGTGATATAGGAATAAGTCTCAGACTGATATAGAGCAAGCAAATGTGTCCTTAGAAGTCCTGGTTTTGCAGATGTAGTGTGAACAATAGAAGAATGACTACTGAAAGTGTATTTGATGAAAAGCTTAAATAGGTGACTTAGCAGTTTAGCTGTTAAAATAAATCCAAGAATATTAGTATATTCTTTTTGTACAATAGCACTTTAGTGATGAAGTCTAGTATTAATAGCTTTTTCATGAACTGCAACAGTTGCATACCTTCCTTTCTGACTATTGCAGGTGCCTTCGCTTGCAAGATGGTACCATTTGTTCAATCCACTGCTATTGTAACTGAGATTCTTACAATGACCTGCATTGCTGTGGAAAGACACCAGGGAATTGTGCATCCACTAAAAATGAAATGGCAGTACACCAATAAAAGAGCTTTCACGATGCTTGGTAAGATTTTAGGCATCTCCAGTAATCATGTGTATAGAGAAATAATCTTCAGTGTAGACAGCAAGATGGCATGACAGAACAGAAGGTACTGATATGACCAGTGATTCAGAGGCAGAGTTAATGATAAGTCTGGTAACGTTTATAAAACAGTTCAAGGATAGTGCCTATATATATAATAATTACTAGCCAAAACCCTGACAATAAACTTAAAATCTGAAATCAAAGACTTACTTAACCAAGGTTCTGATAAACCGTTAGCAGCTTTTGCTTTCCTTCCAACACACATAATGCTGCTCATGAAAATTAGTTGCCTTTACACTTAAATACCAATAAGTGAAGGTAGTTTGAGAGAAAGAAAACTGATAACAAAAGAGCATGCTGTTATTGATGTGAATGTTGACTGATATGCCTCTTATAGAAAACTTTGTTCTTTATTTAAATTGTCTACTTTGCCTGACTTTTAAAGATGAAACTGTTAAACTGTTCATACCAAAAATTATGTTGCTTGTTTTACAAAGTATTAAAAAATGTATTTGTTCACAGGTATAGTCTGGTTGCTGGCAGTTATTGTTGGGTCACCTATGTGGCATGTGCAACGGCTTGAGGTATGTTAGGTGAAATGGGAATTTACATTTTAGTATTTGTACATGCTGTCCTTGCTGGATCTTTTTGTGCATTGAGCAAGGAAATTGAATGAATTCCTAAGAAATGAGAGTGGGATAAGAGAAATGGAGCTTTGGTTCTGTGTGCCAGCATGAGAAAGGCTAAGGATTAGGACTTGCATGCACTGCAAGAAGGACTACCAGCAGGGACTAGTCACGTTTACCCTCCCCAATTATGTCAAACAGCAGTAATTACACCTATGACTTCCAGTGTGGCTTCCTTTTGGTATATAGGTGCGCCGGCACACAGCAGTGTAGGGCTTAGATTACTGTGGCAGGATGACATAGTGTTCCCCGAGATCTGCAAGAACTGTGCTTGCTTGAAAATGTAATTAGCTGTATATTTGTCAGAATCTACTTCTTGTGAGTCTGAATGTTAGCAATTTTTTTTTTTAAGTGACTTAATATGTGAGGTTTCTATACACTCATCTTTACCTGCAAAATGAATAGCCAAGGTCTCCTTTGAAAATCCTTGGTTAAGAAAATAATTTTGAAAAAGAGTGCAAATCAGAGCCTCTCCTGACCTCTCTTCGTCAACTTGGATCAACCCAGCACTTGATGTGTAAAAGTGCTTGGAAGAACTTTGTCACTTTGAAAAGTCTCTGTTGAATTTTGGTTGTTGTATTAAGAGCAAGGAATATTTGAATGTGCTTGGTTTTTATAGTTGGGGTAAACACTGTAGTGACTCATCTCCTTTACGCTTGTTACAGGTTAAATATGACTTTCTATATGAAAAAGTGTATGTTTGTTGCTTGGAAGAATGGGCCAGTCCGATTTATCAGAAGATATATACGACCTTTATTCTTGTTATACTCTTCCTTCTTCCGTTGATGTTGATGCTTTTTTTGTACACTAAAATTGGCTATGAACTCTGGATTAAGAAACGAGTGGGAGATGCTTCAGTTCTTCAAACCATTCATGGGAGTGAAATGTCAAAAATATCAAGGTTTGTAAAGTAGAATACAGTTGGAACTTTGACTTCTAGAAAGCTTTTTTTTTTTTCCTGACAGTTGTTGAAAACCAGTGCAAAAGAATAAATAAATCTGTCTTTCCTTAGCTGTTGGGAAGTCTACAAGCACAGACCAGATTTTTAAAGCTAACCAGTTATTTAACACTTAGACATGCAATTTAAGGCAACTTAACCGGATTGTTTTCTTCAAAGTATAGTGTAGCCACACCTTAGAAGTCAAGCTCTTTCAATAATTCTCATATTATACATTGTGAAATTCTTGTTTTTAAAAGGTGTAGGCCATGAATTAGAAGATGAGTTGGGAAAAATGCTGCTATGTTATTTCCATATGTTCTATGGCACGTTCTTTATATAATTCTGAGACTGTGCACACTGCTTTATGATCCTGTTGTAAGTTAAATTTGCATATGGGGAAAAAATCAGAATTCATTTAAAAACTATTTTAGTGCTTCTGAAGAGTTTTGAGTGTTCTCAGATGTGTTTGTGTGAGACTACCCAGATGTTAATGCTTCATCTGAAAAGTTATGAAAATCATTAATTATCAACTTTGTTATTTAGCACTAAATATGGGCTACCCTTAATATTGCCTTGTGGTTTTTTTCCTTTCATTTGGCAAATTGATCTGTTGCCTGATGTGCTAGAAACCTCTAACAGTTCTGCTCAATAAGGAGAGTATCACCTTAAGTATCGACTCTAAGGAGAACACTGACAAGCAGCTGAAAGAGAAATGATTCCTTAGACATTTGTCTAACAAAGTACCTAAGGAAGCAGATCCTTGTAAGTCAAAACTGAAAGAGGGTACAATCTCACAGGAGTTCAGGTGACATGTAATCTTCAGGCTATTCCTCAGCTTGTTTTCACACACTGGGGAGAAAATCCTGTAACTGCTACCTGTGAAGTGCTACTACTTTAGCTTGAGTGAGATCCATCTTGGGATCTATAAACATAGTTATATGAATTATATATCAGTTTGGGGATAACAATACATGCATACCTTGAGTTCATGAGATATTACAGTGGAGGCAGGGAGCGTATTTCTTGCTCTTATTCCAGTGCTTTACCTCCTAGCAAAGGTTGAATGTTGCAGGTGTAGTTTCACTTACTGTCAAATTGTCTGGGTAATCAGGTGCTGCGGGTCAGTGCTCCCAGATCTAGGAAGATATTCTTGGGTTTTGAGCTATTAATGGAATTTCGTGTGTTTGTTTTGGGTTGGATTTTTTTTCTCCTCCTATCTCTTACTATTGCAATTGCATCTGCTTGAATAAAGTCAAAATGCCTTGTAAGAAATGCTAATGTCATTGCTCCCTGCAGCTGCAAAGTGCATTGCCTTACCAAAAGAGAGAAAAAAAAAAAAGGTGTTAATTGATGTACTACATTTATTTGATGCTGCATTTTTTGTTTCAAAGGGAATTGTGTACTTCTGAGCATTCTTCCAGGCTTTATTTGCATCTGCAACCATCAGAACACATTTACAGATCTAACTTGAAGCGACACATCTAACTACCAGTCAATTCTCAGTGATTCAGCATGGAATGTCTTCATGCAATTTCAGGAAGAAGAAGCGAGCAATTGTTATGATGGTCACAGTGGTGTTTCTCTTTGCAGTCTGTTGGGCCCCTTTCCATGTGATTCACATGATGATAGAATACAGTGAGTATCTGCCGTGTGTTATACAATAAAACCTTTCTTGGTTTGTGGTTTTGTTTGTTTGGTTTTTTTTAATAATGGAATTGCAGGTGGTGAAAAGCTAGTACTGCTGCAGCATTCAGCTATAGAATTCCTTCTGCTAGCGAAAGTTAATGTTGGGCTTATAAATCCTGGATCACTGTCTTGTAATAGAGATACATAGCCAACAACGGATGAATTACTCTGAAGTCTATGAGTGATAGATCTGCAGTGCTCACAGAAAATGGGTACATTTCAGAAAAACCTCTTATCAGGTGTAGTGTTTGGGAGATACCTTATATCTGTGATATACTTGTTCGTCAGCCTGGTCTCTTATTCACTGCTGTGTGAATAAAAAATGAAAAAGATAATCTTTGTGTCTTGCTGTAGACCTTGCTGAACTTTGTTGCAGGGTGCGTGGGAGGGAACCCAAATTCTCTACCAGCTCTTTTAGAATGCAAGCTCATTAGAAAGGCGATTGTCATCGCTTCTTAATTTGTACAGCACATAATCCAGTCCTGAAAAGAAGGCTTCCTAGGCCTTACAAGACTCAAGAAAAAGGAAGACCTGACTATTAGGATAATGAGCATATCTCTGTAGATTCTTTTTCTTTCAATGTCTGTCATTCTACCCTTATTTGCTGAAAGGTCAAAAGTACCTGGCTGGAAGTTAAAAGTTATTTCTGAGTATAAAACCTCTTGAACAAGTAGCTTTTTAGTTCAAATTTAATTCTAATTTAATGTGTGAAGACTTCTGCTTGCACCCACTTAAGTTGTCATACTCCTTTGAGTTAAACTGCTATGAAATATTCACTTTACTTGCCCTGATTTTAACGAGGTAGATGTATCGGAAATAAAAATACTGGACATCACAGTGATAATATCCAATTAATTCAGTTGAACTTTTTCAGTGTTCTGGACTGGATACTAGTTTGGAAATGCCCTGAATTCTTGTTTTCTTTGCTTTTTGCTATTTGCCCCATTCTCTGGGATCTTGCACTGTTCATCTTCCATCTCCTGCATGGGTACTGGGGTAGCACGTGGGACTATGCAGCAGGCTATGTGTAGGAAGAAGAGGAAGTTTTCAGTAGTTGTTATACTCTACTTGCCAAAGGCAGCAGCTGTTTCTTTGTCTTTAATCACAAATACGGCTGTAGCAGATAAATCAGTAGTCCTGCAGCCAGGCAGCTGAACCAAAGTGATGTTTATGCCTGGGCAGAATCAGAAGTGCAGAAGTTGTAACTATTAAAATTGTTTGGGTTGTACCATGTGAAGGTTGCCCGTAACACTCCCATGAACTGTTTGCTCTCTTTTTCATTGGCAATTTCAGGAATTATTTCAGTTGCTACAAGGTCTTTATTTTACTTGCCATGTAAGCTTTTGTAGTGCTTATCCAAAGTTTGGTTGCTGGGTATTTGAATTAAAGGCATTCAGTCCTCTGTGATCTCAAGGATTGAAGAGTGAGAGATGTGACGAAGAAGATGCATTTTTACCTCCATGAGCTGATCTGTGTCAGCGCAGAGAAGGAAGACGTGTGTAGTCAGTGACAAGGCAGGGACTGGTGTTAAAGTACTTAAACATTTGATACAGACATGAAACTCAGAGCCAGAACAAAAACTTGAATAAATAAGGCCTATACTTGCAGACTGGACGCTTTCTGTTGCTTGGCCAACAGGCAAGTTTTTTGGCTTGTAAATCACCTCTTTCGAATGACTCTGTCCTTATTTACATATAAAAAAAGCAGGGCAATGTAGCAGATCTTGGTATTTCCTTGCTGATGGAAACCCTGTAGCTAGTATTAAGAACCTCCAGCACGGTCTTTTGTTGATTTTAAACAAAAGCTTCTAATGCTAGACTGGATACAAATAGGCTAAGTAGTAGGCATTTATGCCATTCTCTGTTTACAGCATATTTCCTTTTTCCTTTCCAGGTAATTTTGAAAAGGAGTACGATGATGTGACAGTCAAAATGATCTTTGCAATTGTCCAGATTATTGGATTCTTCAATTCCATTTGCAACCCTATTGTGTACGCCTTCATGAATGAAAACTTCAAGAAAAATTTTTTGTCTGCCATCTGCTTCTGCATTGTCAAAGAAAATGCATCACCAACCAGACAACTTGGGAACTCAGGGATTACTATGAGGTGGCAAAAGGCAAGTGTTTCTCAAAGAGATCCCATTGACTCGGACGAAGCCAGGAGGGAGGCATTCAGTGATGGCAACATTGAAGTCAAGTTCTGTGATCAGCCATCTTCAAAAAGGAATTTGAAAAGGCACCTTGCTTTATTCAGTTCTGAGCTTACTGTGCATTCTGCATTAGGAAATGAACAGTAGCATCACAAAGGTTTTGAGAATGGGAAAAACATTCTCTTTAATGATAACTTTGAATAAGCCATTTAAAATAGTTTTCTGCTTTGCTGAAATGAGGGGGAAAATATTTTGTGAATTATTATAATGTTGGGTTAACGGTTGAGAAAATGTAATATATTTTATTAAGGATGAGGAGTAAAACTGTGGAAAATAATATTATTGTATGATATCCAGGAAAAAAAAAATTATTTCCTAGGTAATTTAGGGCTTGTTTGCCCTCTGCCTTAGGTAAACCAAACAACTGTTGCTTGCTCTGTGTGTTCTATATCTGGANGGGGGGCAACTTGGAAATCTGACGGGTCTAATATTGTAACATCTGCTCTGTTCTCTGTAGCTCTGAGGACCGAGGAGCTTCAGATCTGAGTTCAGGAAAAATGCAGACTGAGATGCAATTCTATTTCGGGAAAAAAAAAATACCTGAAAGAGCCAGCCAGAAATTGACTCTGAAGAGATTAAGATTTAAACATTGCATGCATGTTCAGATTTTGTTACCAGGAAGCATGTTAGAAATTAACAATGCATGCATAATCAATGTGCTGTTTTTACAGTTAATTCTTAGGTACAAATTTAAATGCCAGTGTACTGCCCTATAAAATGCATTGTTCTACTGAAAAATATAGAAGCTGAAAAAGTTCTGTACAAGACTGTGCAGATGCTGGAGGTGTAGTCTATAGAGTAAGTACTGAGTTTAATTTAACAGTCATCCTTGGATATACGACTTATGGGTTCAAAGTGTGGTGTTGCCATTTTCTGGAGGGATACAAGGCCCAGATCCAGAGCCTGCTGGAACTCTACAGAAGACTTTCAATTCAATATCACCGTCTTTTGACCAGACACTTTTCTGAAGACATGGACAAATTTTTCTGTCTCTCCATCACCTTCAAAGTGGATTTATTACTGTCTAAGAACAGGGACAGTGGTTTTTTTTTTTTTAGGCTTCACAGTAGATTACGGGGTTGAAACCCATATAAACTCAAAAAATTTTTGCTCTTAGTAGGTCAAACTGAAAAACCATAGAAGGATGCTTATAAAGGTGGGACTGGGGGAAAAGTGTGATCTAGAACGGTATTCTGTGATCTGATCCCATAAACGAGGCTTTGAAATACGTCATTTGCAACTCCAGCTGAGGTTAGGTTGGATCCTTTAACAGTCTGTGAAATGTCGGTGCTCTCTTCTTGCCTCACCTATGGGGCCTTGGTACTCCCTTGGCAGTAAATTTTAAGGTTCATTTACATTGCTACTTTACACTTTATTGTAAATGAAAACTTAGTCTAAATTGTCTTAGTATAAATTGGAAGTAATCTCATTCTTCTGTAATGTTTACAAATTTCCATTGGATAAGGCATTCTGATGCTCATTTGTGACATGCTCTTTATTTACATATTATTTATATTGTACGTGATATACTCCCATGCAATGACAGGGGAAGATTCCTGACTTGTTCTGACAGCGAGGAATTAAGAGCACTCCTATCTACATAAACATATGTATTAGACAAAATAACAATTTTGGAGAGCTGTGTCTGGGTAAA
Source organism: Rynchops niger (assembly GCA_013400035.1). Lineage (NCBI taxonomy): Eukaryota > Metazoa > Chordata > Aves > Charadriiformes > Laridae > Rynchops > Rynchops niger. Next base: position 198,373 of record VXBH01000350.1, on the reverse strand, counting down.
ACAACACGACAGAGATCAGGTTCTGCTTTAGACAGTAATGCCTACGTGGTTCTCTGCATTACCTTTGAAAAATGTTGTAAGCAACAGCAACAATTTTTGCCTGCCATTACAACTGTGACTTCCTTTGAAGACTATTTCTGTCTTAGCTTGTCTTTCATCTTTGTAGACAGGAGTCTTTAACTAAAAGTCTTCTGCCCTGAAGAACAGGGCCTAGCGGTGGTTTGTTATCATAGTTTTATTCAGTTGGTGTGAAGTTTATCTGTCTGATGATGAGAACACTGTGTTTTGACAGATTCTGTAACTGAAAAATAGTTTAAGTGTTTTATTTATTTACACTGCTAATTTCAAGAACATATTTCAACAAATATTTAACAAAAACTTCCAAGTATTTGATGTTTATGTTTTGTCTTATCTGTTTCTTCTATTGTCTCATAAAAATGTTATGTCAATGAGTAACTGCTGTAGTATTGTGTTAATTTTTTCATTAAAATTCCTTTTTGGCATTGCTGGGGGTGTCTTGCATTGGGACCATCTGCTATAAATTTCATTCTTTGAGTCTGTCTTTGCTTAAAGATTAATGTAAGCTTATATGTGCTTTTTAGTGATTAAATTCCAGTTCTGTTACAAGTACCAGCTGTTACTGTAATCATGAGATGCGATTTAAAGAATTTTACGGAATAAGGTGAGAAAGGGGGCGGGGGGGGAGCTTCCAGTCTCTTGGTAGGGGATAAGTGGTAAATATTTCAGCACAGATATATGTGGCTGCAGTTAGATTAAATATAAACCAAACTACTAAAGACAGTTCTCACACTATCCTTAATAGTAACTATATTTATTTGTGCATTTTTGACACAATAGTTTTCTCAGAGTCAGATAATTTTGTGAGAAGTCCTAGCTGCAGGGAATGGAAAACCCTTTATCAATTTAAGCAGAACCAAGATTTTACCCATTTGGGGTTTTGTTTTTTTTTTTTTTTTTAATCTGTCAGGGCTTCAGCTTTGATTTAACTAGTAAAACAAAATGTTCTATTGAATAGTGTCAATTGTCAGTCCAGGCTAGTAGCCTGTCTCTTGCAATGGCTCATACCATGTGTTTCTGAGTGTGTGGCTGTAACTGAATACCTCAAACCAGTGAAAGCAAGCCCTGCTGTCCTCCCAGCTTGCCTGCTTATTCCCATCTTCTATTAACAGAATTGGATGGTGAATATCAGAAAAATATTCTGGCTAATGATTTCACTGATAACCACACCCGTTTCCCTAAACTGAGAGTATTTCTCAAAACTGTTGTACTCTTTGAGGAAAAATACTTCCTCAAAAATGTTTCTTTCTAATATCTTAGCTACAAAACACTTACACTTTGACTGATCAAATTAAAGAGAAACTTATTTTATTCTCAGCTGTAAGGGCCTAAACCTTAAAGTTATGATGAGATGATGTCAGAAACTGACATGTGGATGAAGACAGGAGCCTGAAAGGACATGTTCCACTGAACAGAGACTCTGGAAATTCTAATGGACCAGGAAAAAGTGTCAGATGCATGGTCTTGCTCAACTGAAATCAGAGAGTATAAGCAAGGAAAACTGTGAGTAGAAGGGAGTGAGCTCCCTCGATAGCAATCTGTAACAGTGCATCTGCTACAGAACTCCCATTCTTGGAGAGGGGGGGAACTGAAACAAAACTGCCTCTTGCTAAAGCTAGTTTTCTCTGGTAGAATACCCAGAAGAAATCTGTTTGGAGCAAATGGTAGTGGTGGTAAGGATTTGGAAGGGAGCATGCCCTAAACGTAGGGGAGATGTTGGAGGGAAAGGTGGACAAATGCTTGAAGGCTGATGACATGAGCAAAGGGGAGATGGGCTGTTGAGAAGCACATGTAAGTGGGTGTAAACCTTTGTCCAGGGTTCAGCTGTCCAAAGCTCAGTTATGAAGCACAGATGAAAGGCCTTTGCTGAAAAAGTTGTTTAAGCCGAGAGTACGCGTCATAAAGCCATGTAATGAAACACTTTTTTGTTTGTTTATTCTAAGACAGTAATGGCAACTCACAGAGATGAGAAAAGTTCAAATTGAGACGTGAGGAGGAAGATTTTTTTTGAGAGTTAGAAAATAGCAATTAAAAAGTACTGAACATCAGCCTCTTCCAAGGAATCATGGGAGGCAGGCTCGCTCCATGTGTTTCATGATTGCAAAGCCAGCAGAGACGTGTGATGTGCCTACGTCAAGGGAGTAAGTATATAAATTCTCAGCGTGGCAGTGTGTTAGTCCTGTCTATATGCTGATTACATGATTAGCTAATATGTAAGGGTTGCATTATGCTGCTTGCAGATTCTTTGAGTGGGGTAGAAACTATGAAAACAAGTGATCCAGTAGAGGGGAAGGAAGAGCTGAGAGATGAGAGAAATATGCAAAGTGTTGAAGATGAGGGCTAGATTATTATTGCCCAGAAAAAAAGAGTAAGTAAATGAAAGGGTTTAGTGGAGCTGGTGGCATAGAGGGTTGCATAGGAAGATAATTATGGCAAGCTATATATTTATATAGAGTAGGGATGATCTGAGTGTTACATAAGTTGGGAAGGTTTAGAAACTACTTAGAGAGCAGTTTGGGGAACAGGACAGCATCTAAATGCCCAGGGCAAAAGGCTGGGAAGAGTGAAACTGCCCTTTTGGTGCTGCTGTGTGTGGAAGTGGTGGAATGGAGCAGGAGCTCCGCCAGGGTGAGGAGGAGGCAGAGCATTGGGAGCACAGTCTGACTGCATCAAACTTAGCTAATGAGAACAGGAGGTGGTTCTCCTGAAACAGCAGAAAGAGGAGAATTTCTCTCTGCATCCTGGCTAGCAGATTACATCTTGTGTTTGTTTTAAGGTTTTCAAAGTCACAGGTTTTCAAAGCAGGTTCTCCTTTATGTTTTAGATGAGTTTTGATTAACAGGAGCGTTCTAAACTTACGCCATTCTGAGAAACAGGGATTTAATGCAGAAACACAATGGGGTTAGATTGTATATGTTCCTTCAGAAACGTTCACGCAAAAATTTCTTTTATGTCTGTCTGAGCTGAAAGTGCTGCTTTGATACCTCAGAATTGGCTTCCAGGAGTCTTACTGGAAATTCAAGCCACCGTTAGCTTTCTCTGTTGAAGCTCCAATGAAGTTGATGGATTATGAATTTATTTTAAAAATCTTTGCTGATTCAAGATGAGAGAGAATCCATGCTATTAATCTGTAGTTAATAATTTATTGCAAGTGGCTCTAGTTCCTCAAAACTCTCAAGATGTGAAGTCCTGCTCAGTGTTATGCAGTTTTGTGCATATTTTGTTATGCAGTGTTATGCAGTTTTCTCTGATGCTGCAATAGATTCCGATTTCAATTACTATCTCCAATGCTGCTATTACAATGTGATGCTGTCTTTATCAGCTTCTGATTACTACTGTTTGCATGGGTATTGTTTCCTGTTCCAGAATTTCTGGGGTTTGCTCTGCCTTGCTAAAAGCAGCAATTTTTGTCTCACTGACTTGTCTGTAAGCAGCTGCAGTGATTACAGCCGCCTCATGCAGATTTCGTTTTATAGAGACATGAGTATGTCTGTTTAAAAAAAAAAAACAACAAAAAAAAAAAAACCAAAAAGGACGCTGAAATATTTATGATGTTTGCATTTGAATAAAAAAAAAAAATCACACTGGAGTAAATTAGTGTTTGAGGCACTCCTTGACCTTATGAAACTGCAGGTAAAGCTTGGTGCTTTTCCTCAGCTTGAGCAGAATGATGAAATAGGTGCTTACCTTGGATTCAGCAACTGATCTGCAACCCTGTAATAGGAACATCTGGAGGAATAAATTAAGAGTGTCGTAGTCTGCTCTCCTCCAGAATCACATACTGTTTTATTATGAGAGTTAAGCCCCCCAAACTTTTCAGCCGCGTCAGTACAACAAAACACGTTCAATCAACAGCAGTAAAACCTGGTTCCTTTCGTTCCTAGAAATAAAGATTAATAGTCCTGCAAATCAAGCTGAGAGATACAGCACTTTTGCAGCAAAACAGATGGTCCTACAAGCCAGGATTGGTTTTGAGAAGGTTTAAAGATATTGGCACGTAACATATACTTTCATAAAAGGCTTGTGGAAATTTAGTAGAGATACAAGCAAAGTTCTAGAAATTTCGTCTGTGCCCTGTAGGGTGCTTAAAGCTCAAACCAAGACTCAAAAGATGCTGCTTGAAAAATGTTACTTGACTTTTGTTGACAGATCATCCTTCTATGCAATACAAAGCTTTCTGCAAAAAGCTCTTATTTCCTTACTTTTTCATATTTTTTTTTCTCAAAGCAGAAACTTCTGCTTATTTCTCATTCTTTGGAAAAATAATCTTAAAATGCTTGCCCCAGACATCATCCATTTATGTCACTTGCTGGTGAAAAATGGGAAGACACGAACTTGAAATGTTCCCACTAAAAAAAAAAAAGGTGTTTCGAGCTGTATCAAAAGAAACAACTTTAGAACTTACTAATGTATGCAAGTATTTATGTGCTTTTTGGAAGCAGCCCTATGCAGCTGGACAGCAGAAGCACTCTGTTGTGGGTGAGGTGGAGACTTAGAGATACCCAGTAGGACTTAAATTCTTTGTTTTTCTCTAGTCTGCTCTCATTTGCAAAGGTGCCCAGATTCAGATAAGAATGTAAAAACTGCGGGTGCCACTGTAAGTCCTTTCCCTCTTTCAAAAAGAAGAAATCATTCATCTGTCTCTGTGTTGTCTCAGTCCTCGTGTACTCCTTCCTATATAACTGCTGATCTGTAGAGTTATCACTTTCAGGCTTCAGTTCTGTGTCAGCACAGTGTCAGTCTGTCTATTCATTTCTTCTGTTGTTAACAGAAGATACCATGTCTCACAGAGCACAGCCAGATTTTTTTACAGATGTCCTTTTATTAAGCACCTGAATAGAAACATGTAATTAAGATCAGCTGCTGAAGACTAAGTCTTTCTTGATTTCAAAAATCTTGTTCAGGTTCAGAAAGCCTTAACCTGTTTCTTACACACACTGACCACAACTTTTTCCCTGAACCCCTTTTCTCTTAACCCCTGCAGCTACATATCACACTGGCCTGTAACCTTTCTGGTCCCATTGTTCAGTAGCCTTACCTTTGTTTTCTTTTGTTTGGTATAATCCAAGCTGGCCTCCTATAAATTTACTTTGAAACCTAGTTCTGTTCATGATTTTTCTTTCTTTTACATCTATAAATCTAGCTGTTTGTACTATTGCTATTCAAGCAGTTCTTGTGGGTGAGATGGTCTTTTCTCAGCTGTTACTAGGAAATTATTACATGGCTTTGAAAATGGCCTATCTTGGAATTTTTTACTGTTGTGAATTTATGTAGATTTCTCTTTGTATGATGATACCGGTGAAAATTAAATACAAGGTTAGCATGAAGCAATCATTTAAAATACTATGTCACCATTTTCTGATGCAATCTTATATGGTGTGCCTCTGAGAGGTTTGCTTGGAAATATTTGCAAGCAGTAAGCTCACTGGGTACAGTTGTTCTTTGTGGAATATGGTCAGTTTATGAAAGGGACCGTATCCTAAAATGACATAGTATTTTGGTTACACTGAATGGCTTTTTTAGATCAGCACTCCTTTCTTATAGGAAAATTTCTTTTTTCAAGTTTCTGGTTGTAATCTCTTTGTGGCTTTCTAGCTTTTGTTTGCGCTTTTCAATGGCAGCACTCATATTTTTTTTTTTTTCCTAAGTTAATCACACCAAGGTTTCTTGGGAGTCTCTTTCAGCAGGTAAGTTTTACTGTTCCCTTGCTCGAGGTTCTTCTCTCCTCTATCTCTAATCTTTTCCAAACACGCGTGATTAAATTGTATGCAACGTTTCAGCTTTAACGGCGCCTCATGGAATAAATATCGGTCTTTCCTGACAGCTATGTCTTCGTTTGCTCTCTTTGCCAGAATACAAGTGCCTTTGGATGCTTAACTTTCTCCTTGCACAGAATTCACAATGCACAGTATTCACTATTCACAAATAGTGTATAGTTACAATACAACTATTTAAGGAAAAATGAATCTATTTTTAAAAGAAAAAGGTCGGTATTTTTTTATTTATTTATTTTTAGCATAACTTTGCTTCTTAATTACCTTTTTTAGGCTGTACTCACTTGGGAGTCTCCCTAATGGACTCCCTGAAGCTGTGAGTCCATCTGGCAAAGCTGGCCTTGGTCATACTGCAGTGAAGCTCTTTGTATCGTGAATATTGAAGGTAACTCTTACTTCGCTCATACCTCTCAAGAGCTTACTGATTTAAATAATTGTTTCTATGATTATCATAAATAAGAAGGTCAAGTTTGAGAGAGTTGAGAAAGGGGCCTGAAGGTTTCTAAAGTTTTTACAAAAAGATAATTTGCAAACTTATGCCTCGCTTACCAGTACTTAGACAACGAAGCCACTGCTGGCAAAGTCAGGACCAAAGTTCCTGCTGATTTCAGATCAAGAAGTGGAGTTTATGAATAACAGAAACTCCAGTGTAAAACAAACCTGAATGACTTTTACTTGCAGCACAGTCTGAAGTAAAGCATTCAAGAGAGGTGCGATGAAAGGCTGGCAGTATCAATACTGGGAAGGTTATTGGTCAGGTTGGAACATGTATGCTTTCTGCTGCTGTGGAGAGTTGATTTCAAGATAGGTGGAAGAGCGGGTATAATTGTGGTAAGTGTCCTAACGAATATATACTGAGTTGAGATCAAGATGGAGGCAGTGTCTTTGCATGGAAACCTGTACCCGTAACGAAATCTCTGAGTAGATAACATAGAATTGTGTAATAAATTAAAAAAAAAAAAAAACAAAGCAAAACAAGAACAAAATAAACTCTGCTGTACTGTGAAACATCTGTTCCACAAATCAGCTTTAACAAGCTTATGCATTGCCTATTCTTCATTTTAGATGTCTTTCCCTGATGCCCAGATTCCACTGTGAAGAGTGAGAAAACTGCTAACTGGACTGTGTTGGATTCACTCAGTGAAGAGGCTGAATTATAATTCTCAATTTGTATGAGGGCTACTTTGTGTATTCTGCTTTTTGACATTCCAGTGACATCCTGGGAACCTTGTGCTTTCATAGAGTTACTGAACTCTTCAGTTATCTATTGCTTAAGATCACTCTTTCCTAACAATCAGCTTTGTTTAATGGAAAGTTGAGATTTGACTTCTGCCTTTTGCTTTGCTTTTTTCCTTTTTCTCGCCAAATCAGTTCGTTCTATTTTTTCACTTAGTCTCTGCCCCATTTTCACTAGCTTTACTCCTTTTCCTGAAGCAATTCCTTGAGTTCCCTGTGACCTCCTTATCTCTTTTGTATAGATTAGAATAACCAGACAATGAATTTTGATGATGAAGTGAAGGCTGACTATCAGATGTATGAACTGCATTTCCAGTCCTTGTTTCAGGCTGTCTGCAACCTTGGGAAGACCTTGCCTGCTGTACTGGTTACATTTGGCTTGCATATGGGAAGAAAACTTGCAATTATTGAGACACCTGCACTTATCTAACAAAAGGTTTACATGTATTAGGGGAGCTGGAAATCCACTGAGGAGTGCATTTGGCATCAGGCCTGGGTGCAGCTGTAATGACAGCGAAGGTGGTGAGACGGGGCAGCATGGAGAGATGTGCAGCGATGCATGATATGACCTGAGCCAGGCGGCACTGGTAGAGTTGTTATGGCACCTGTGGTAAAATAGATCAGCTCCACTTCATGTCATCGGCATAAACAAGAGATGTTTTCTGCCTTTCCATCTGGCCCACTGAGTATGTGAAAAAACGTAACTTGCATCAGTTCACGCTTCTAAATGCTTATTAATGCTCTTTTCCTGGTAGTTTGTGTGTAGTATATATTGTTATTTCTGAATTTGACTTTATATATTTCTAATGGCACTCTATTTCTAATGCTCCTTATTGACACATTTCTATTTACTTATTCTAATTCTTTGACTCTACACATTTCTAATTCTTAGGAAGTATGGCTTCTCAATGATGTGCCACCTACACTGTGAGAGTTGATTTTTTTTTTTTTTTTCTTGCTTCAAATAACAAGTGTGGATGTCCGTCTTGATTGTACAGATGACAGCTGAACTCTGGCTTATAAAAAGGTCCAGTAACTTTCTTCTGGGAGTCTGTTAAATACGCTCTGTGTAGTGTCTTGTGTATGTGGCAACAGAAACATAATGTTCTTCTGCTTCTCACCCTTTGCTTCTAACGTATGGTTTCCATAGGCACTTCTGTTAAGCACCCAACTTAGCTATTATTAGGTTTGGTCCATAGCTGAAGGGCCTTAAAGACCGTGCAATCTGAGAATAAATGGCTAGAAAATATATAGCATCTCCACGGGTAAAGCATAAAAATGTATCCTACTAAATATCATGTTAAAGCTGCGTCCTCCCTCAGACTTCAATTTTGAAGAGCAGATGTGTGGCAAAAAACGTCTGAAAAATCTCTGCCTACTGCACTCCACCCAGTTGTGTTGTGGCCTCGCTCAGGCTGTAGATGGCACCGTTGCTGCACAGGAAAAGCCGTCTTGGGCTTGCTCTTCCCTTCACCGTGCTCCTAAGAGAATTGTTATCCTACAGGCTTTTGAAAGCATGTATTTGATGATAGGATTTAGTAAGGGTTTGATAGAGCTCCCCTCTCCCTGGAATTAGTATTAGGAAGAAACATGGAGAGAGGTGCTGGGTTTTAATTTATTTTTTTTCCTTTGCATAATGATGCTTTGAAACACATTGGTTACACGGCTCTTTCTGATTGTGCTAATAAAGGTTGGGTCTCTTATTTTGGTTCACAGTAAGAGCTGCATGTGGCAAGGAATTTCTTAAAGGATTTCCTTATTCCCACCCTTGGTGTTTCTGTGTGTCGTGGTTTAACCCCAGCCAGCAACTAGGACCACGCAGACACTCTCTCACCACATGGTGAATTGGTTGCGAAGCCCTGCCTGAGCAGTGATTGCGGATTTCCTCCCTCTGGCCAACCCTTATTTACATACCGAGCACTCCGTCTATGGTATGGAATATTCCATGGGCCATTCCATTGTTCTGTCTGTGTTCCTTCTCGGCTTCTGCGGGAAGCTGAAAAAAGTCCTTGAATAGTACAAACATCACCTAGCAGCAGCTAAAACAATATCCATTATTGACAATCCTTTCATACCAAATCTGAAAACATGGCAACCACTAGAAAGAAAATTAACTCTCTCAGCTGCAACCAGGACACTGATATTTTCTGTGATGCTCCTAGCAAGGCTACTGTAGTCGTGATGTATTTTGAAGGATAGTGAAGTTGAAAGCCTATGCTTTTCTGATTTTGTCAGCTGAAACATCTAAGTCCACTCTTTGAACTTCAAAATTATGTTCATCCCTGCAGAAAGAGGATGTCACTGGCAGGAAAGGGAATGAGTCTGCTCCGATATGAGGGAGGGTGCAGTCTGAGGTCCTTTGGGCTTAGCCATGGCCTGAAACAGTGGGAGGACAAAAACCTGAGCTAAGGAGTTAGCGATGATGAGTGAGCAAGGATCAATAGTATAAACAATCCAATAGAAATTGGTTTGGGTTTTGGGGTTTTTTTTGAGTCTTACCTGAGATGTTTTAAGTTTTTCTTTCTGAGAGGAGCATCTGAAAGTCATTCCCTTTGCTTTGGAAAACTTTTGTTTTCCAAAACAAACAAATACCACTCTTAGGTCGGTCTCTCTTGGTTTTGAGATTGAGCACTTGAAACATAAGTTAATGAATGGATCTACAAAAAAAAATAGAGATTGAGGCGCTCTCAAATCCTTTAGACAGCTCATTTCCAGGCTCCCTGGAGCGTAGTAAAAGGCCTATAGCTGTGTACACACTGCTTCCCAAATCTGGTGATATAGTGGCGGGAAGCCAAAGGGGAAATGGGTGAGGGAAGGAGAATAAAGAGTTATTTATTAGCACTCAGGAGAAATCTTAGCTCTGAAATGGTGAACTTACAAATGTAAAAGGTCTCAAAAAGTGATCTGTTTTTATCACAATATCCACAGATATTCATTAAAACATGTTATGCACAAAAAAACCCTCTAAAATCTCAAAGGGAGTGGAGGTAAATTGCTATTAAAGTTAAAAAAGTGGAAAATACCCTTGTATAGGGAAACAAATATAGCAGCTTGTCAAGATCAGCTGTAAAATACAAGTCTTGGCATTGTGATGTAAGTTAAAGCTCCACAAATACTCATGCAAATGAACAAATTATTATTTGAACATGTTAAGAGTGTAAATGGAAGATAAGAATCCTGGCAAGCCGAGGTAACACAAACCATGAGAAAATGTGGGAAGTCCTTGTCATAATTTGCACCATGCTCCTAAGTTCATCCAAGGAGTTGTTGATGTATGTTTATAAAGTCTGAAGTGGAATAAAACCACTTTACTGATGAGGGAGGAGGAGCACAAAAGGACATAGCCCCAAAAGTGGTTTGTCTTGTTTGCAAAGTAACCTGAAAAGGCAAAGGAACTTGCTGACTTTAAAGTAAGAAGCTATTTTGAATGGAAATAGTTGATAATCACATGAAAAACAAGGCAAACACTGTTGTGTTGGTTTTGGTTTTTTGTTTTTTAAAAATAACGTATTAAGGAAAAGTTACTTTTCTTAGCATGTGGTATTCTCTCCAAAGTTTTGAGATTAAAGAGAAAAATATCAAGTAAGCCATTAATTAATTTGTCAGCTTTAAAAAGGTTTCAAAACAAAGCCAGCAATAAAGGAAGCTTTAGTCCTACTAGTTTGTCTTGATACAAATTTGGGTCAGATGTGCTTGGGAAGCAACCATAGAATCATATTTCAGTTTGCCACAGTTGCTTCTTCCAGTTAATGGTTATGGGCTTCCACTGATTTTGCAGCAGCCATCTTATTACTTCCAGTTTTTGAATAGATTTTAGAGATCACAAATGCCCCGGGAGCTTTTGTTCCTAGAAGCTGTGCTGCAGTTGTTGGTATCTGGTTCATTTGTATCTGACAGATGACCCTGAGCTATTGAGAAACTACCTCTGCATAAAATACATGAAGCCTTAATACTAAATAGTCTTATTTTGACTCATCCATGCTTATTCTAGGAAAATGACTGCCTCTTTGGGATTGTATCTGGACACGTTATAGGCTGTTACAACTGTTATCCTGTACAAATCAATCACATAAAATACTTTAACTCCACTCGAGACCATAGTCACATTTTGTATTAACTGCATGTTGGGTAAATAGACCCAATATGATATATGTGCTATCCTTTTTATTAAATAGTGTCTATATTAGACTGGTGTTTGTCGATATTATATTATATATCCCAAATTTTTTGTCCCATAAATCCAGCATTTGGCCTGTAAGAAGGAGGGCACACAAAGCCCTCGTATTTCCCATGTATAGGCTAATTGCAGCTATATTCCCAATTTAAGTGGAAACATTTTCAACTTACTTTTTTTTCCCTATTTTAGTTAGCAGCACCAAGTCCTCTCTATGTAAAATTTTTAGTGGCATTTAAAATTATTTGATTTTAAAGGCTATGCGTAAATCTAGACTTTTCTTTAACCATGTGCCTTTATTTTTGGTAAGGGTCTTTTTGTCCAGACTGGTTTGTGTTCATTAACATTAACAATGTTCATTAACAGTTACATTGCCTGCTATTGCTTTGCAAAGATTTGGTGGTTTTTCTTGGCCTTCTTGCTTCTCACGAAGAATGAAATAAGGGGGAAGCGATCATTTAAGGGATTCTACCAAGGAAATAAGGAACAGTCCCTAGAAGCTAAAAATGAATCAGCTTAGGCCAGTCCTATGGATTACAACATGGGCACGCAGGACTTGGCTGCCTGCATCATGTAGGGCTTCCTGTGGAAGCTGACATATAGCACAGGGGTGGGGTTGAGTTAAAACTAATTTCTGCAGCAATTAACTACAGGGCGCTGGCTGCTAGGCAATAAGCTATGTAAGTCAATACAGCTGGTGTACTTGAGTCTTTTTGGAGCAGGTGAGGGATATGCCTCTGCACTGATCACCTGTGAGTGAATGTGTCACCTACTAAGGCTGTAAATCATCCTGATTTTTCAGAGAATAGTAAAAATTAGGCACTGAAATGTAATTTCTACTTGAGACCTCTGTGTCAAAAATGGCTTTCCAATGTTAATTAACCTTTATCTCAAGTGAGATATGATTTTTCTTATTTTTTTTCAAGAAAGGAAAATATTGTGGGAGGTGGAATAATTTTTTTATCCAACACAGTAGTTCTGAATTCATACTTTGTTCATACGGTGTTCAATAGAAAGGGCCTTAAGCGATAACTGTAAATGAGGATACTATTATGCCATCATATCTGATGATAACAGATATTTGCAAAACACCTGTGCAGCTTTCAGGGATAGGTGTGATTGATAAAAGATGGGTATAAAACTGTGAATGATGAAAACGAAATAAAATGAGACAAAACATCTTTCCTGGTATTAGGATGGAACCGAGGCAGAGCTGACGGTTGATTTTGTTCTCTTTTCTATATTTAGGAGTCCAAAAAGGGGGGCAGCGCATCTTCTGCTGACTCCCACCGTGTGATACGTAAAACCTGCTGCAAATTTTTTGAGCCAGTTCGTTAAAAGTTGATACCTAAAATTGACTTGCATTTCCCATCAACAGGTAAGCACTTGGTTCATTCACTATTCAAATTATTGCCCGGCTGCTTAATAGGCTGCAACCTAAAGGACACTGCTGCATAAGTAAACACACTTCTGCCCAGATGTTAACTCTTTTCCTTGTTTTCAAAGCCGTCTGTAAGACCTTTCATAGGAAGGGGGAGCAAAGATAGGGGAGAAGGATGATTTTGGCTGATGCATCTCTAGTGACACCTTGTGGGATGTTTCACAGAGTCGTCTGTAACTCATGTTTGAGAAAGAAAGAAACTGAAAGGCGTGTTGGTCAAAAAGTTACCCAAATATTCCACATGGGATATGGTTAAACTTCTGCACATATTTATAGCTTTTTAAGATTGTCTTTGTAGCTTGTAGTTAGTTGACGGGATGAAATAACACAACATTAAAGATGCTATTTGGCAACTAAGGACAGCAGAGAACTGAAAGATGAAACTTTTGTTGTCAGATTTTATGGTGACAGCGAGCTTTTCCTTCAATGCCAAATCTTCAGGTTTAAAATTGAGATTTCAGAAATGATAAAGCAAAATTATTTTAATAAGGAGTTATTATATATTATATATCAAATGAGCTAAGCAGAAATCTAGCATTTCTTAGGATTTTCACTGATATAGAAATTTCATTTCTTTATACATTATAAGCAAAAAGTATTAGACTATGTGTCCTAACTTTACAGATTTAATTGTTGTTGATGTTATCTACTGTTATCTCTTGGAATAACCTATGCTCTAACTCCAGCATAATGTCTCACTTTATACCTTTTTCATTAGAATGCTGGAAGGAGACAGACATACAAACTTGCCTTTGGATGAAAACAAAGCTGAAATATTTGCGTGTTGCTTTCTTATTTTTTTAACCTGTTCAGTTTAAAGTCTGATGCTACCTCCTCAAGACATCCCTAGACATCATCAAAGTCATTTCTCTATTTTCCTCAACATATAATATCACTTAGATAGATGGATCAAAAAGTTCATGTTTACTTCTACAGTCTTGAAATGGACTGTACTCTCCTCAGGTACTGGTCAGGACTACGCAATTCATTATGCACTAACAAGGTCCGTACAGGCACTTAGTGACGTGCTCCTCTCTCAAATTGTCTGATCTCGTACTTGGGCCTTAGAACAGACTTAGCATGTTGGCATGCTCCAGGAGCGTGCTGGGTAAATTGACTTGTAAGAAACATTTTTCAGTTGCCACGGAGGCAGTTTGGATGGAGACTCTGTAGCCTGGTAAATAGGTCTTTTGCCATTAGTAGTAAATGCTCTAGGTGTTGTACTGGCCTGAAAATGGAGTGTCTCAGGGCTTGTCTGGCCTTGAGCTGGCTGTTGCTTAATAGCCAAGCAATGATTTATTCCTAACGAATCTGAGCTTTGCTTTGTAAAAACTATTTATATAAACATCTGAGAACCTTGAGGTAATAATTTAACAAACAGTAATCCTTTCTGTTAGTTGGGGCCGGAATGGACTGTGTTGTAATTTTCAAACTTAAACTGGTAGCTGAGTATGAGAGATCTGTCTGGGTTAATAAAACATAAATATAACCTGGAGAGATCCCCAACAGGAGTGATGAACTCCCAGTGACTAACTTGGGATGCTGCTGATAAGCTGCCGTACCCCTCTGGTGTTCCAGCATGATGAGGACTGGTGCTGTTGCCTTCAGGACCCAGAGGGACACTGAGAGATTGAGTATAATGCTAGAAGAGAGGACAAAAACAAACAAAAAGAAAAAAGTGTAGGCACTAGGAAGCTTGTATATGTAAGTCTTAACTGTAGTATCAGCTGTAAGTGTAAGTGGCCTAATAATAATAAGTTTTGGTTTAGTTAGACTGGTAAGATTCTAATTACTTTAACTTATTCCCTGGATTTTTAGGCTGATAGCATATACTCTTTATAGAACAGCCAAAAATAATTACTGTTCTTGCTGAATTCTTTGATTATACAATCAAACCCTCAGTCCTGCTCCCTGTAACAAAAAAAGTACCAAAACATTTAACTGATCTTTCACAAACAGCAGTTAAAGTGGAAGCTCTGTAAACAGCCTCCTGGCTTTTGATTTTTGACGCAGACTTTTTTTTTGTTTTCTCCTAAGGTGAAAGGATGAAGTAATTTGAAACACCTTCGCAATATGGCCCCAGCTACTAATGCAACAAGGCTTCAAATTAGACTGGTTTTCTAATGACTTATTCTCAGCAAAGAGCATTAGAGGTAATGCATCAGAAATAAGCTGGTCCTGTGGACTATAACTGACACAGAAGCTTATTTTTTCCTTGAAACATTAAACACAATACAGGCCAGCACAAAAGAAAAGAGTAGATGAAGTCATATTTGACTGTTCAAAATGCTTTGGCATGCCTCTTCAACTTTGTTTCCTTGTTTTCTGCTGCACCAAGGAAGAGTCACTTCATTTTCATTTCTTCAGCTATGAAAGCTAGTAGCTCAGCAGATTTAAAAATAATAACTGTCACAGTTTCATCTTCACTGGCTATGTGCTGCTGGAGGTCTTCCTAGAATCATAACAAATCCATAAGAAGGCCGTAGGTTGAAAGTTGCCCTTTTCTTCTGCAGGGCATGTGAGTGATATGAAAAATAGCAGTTGGGTGCTCGTTTCTGCTCCAGTGAGGGTAATAGTGAACTTTACCTCTCAGTTCAGTGGGTTCAGGACCACGCTGGAGATGCAAGGCAGGAGAAGAGAAGATCATTCCCAAAGGTGCTCAAAATCCAAGTGCACACAGCTGATGAGGCAAACCTGGGCAGCAGAGAGAACAAGGTGAGTGGTAAAACCAGTCCTTATTTCTTTTGTGGGCTAATATTTGAGAAAAAGAATATTTTGCTGAGCCAAGTCTGTTGCATCCCAGAAATAGCAGAGTCCTGTGTGCGTGTGGCATATCTAGAAAATATCTATTATAAGACCTTCTTTAAAATAAAAAATAACTGTTAGTAAACAATAAGATTAATTGTGGTAATGAAATAATAAGATAAATACTGTGGTTTCACTGAACATGCCTTCCAAACTTCTAGTTCATTTACTTTTATAGAGAGAGAGCATTTTTCTGCTCTCTGCTGTTATTGCTGGGTAATTTGGTACTAAGTTTTGTGGTTTGTTTTTTTTTTTTTTTCCTTCACAATGTGTTGGCTTGTCCTTTGGCATAGCAAGACTCAGCTTCATTATGTAAAACGCATTTGAGCTGGCTGACGTAAAACTCAGTATCTGGCTCATAGTTAATACCAGAAAAAGCCATAGTGATGTAATGCATTCAAGGCCTACAGGAAATGGTCTCGCTGAGCTTATTTTTACATATGAATTCCTTAATAAATGCTAACATTTTCTGTGAAGGAAATACCTTTCATAATTAATTTTCTTTTCTTGCAGTTCTTTGAGGATAACTTAGATGTTGTCTTCAGTAGAGCTCTGAAAACTGCTGCAAACCCTGAAAACACGAATGTCGACTTGTTAGAGGGTTGACCCTCTGGTTATTTGTTTTACATGCTAAGTGCAGTAAAAATGTCTTTTAAGTGCCTGCTGGTGATGCTAAATGAGGGCATGAGAGAAATAGGGGGATTGAAGTCTAGCAGAATTCCTTTCTAACACTTGAATCAATATATGACATCACTGGGGTAATTAGTGTAACTGAACTAAAAATGCAAGGGGCAAAATTATATTGATTTGTGTAGGGAATGGCACATTTTATATTTCAATATTAAACAAATACACACACTCATGCTCCTTCTAGTGCATATACATACGCCTGATGTTCAGTCAATTGAGTTTGCTGATTTGATTATCAGCTTTTTCCAAGAGACAGCCTGATGGATGCCCTCAACAGAAATTCCTTGCTTTCTAGAAACCTGTTAAAAATAAGTTATAGAGATACGCTTCCAATGTTGAATTTGCTCTTCCTGAGTCCATTGGGTTATTATACATTTTACTCTGTGTGTCTGTATATAGTACTATTTAGAAATAATTTTTTGCTTTTAAAAATAAATACATTTAGATTCACTTCAGAGTGAAACATTCAGAAATAGAAATGACGAGGATACGTTGTAGAGACATGATTTAGACGGACTCGGTACATAGCTTATTGTCCTGTCTGGTAAAGGTTTGCTGTTCTGAGGGAAAACTGGTAGGGAAACAAACAAGTATTTAGAAAGCTTTAATCAACATCTCACTATCCAAGAGTTCACCTTTTAGAACTTTCTGGTGATTTCCAGCTACTGATTTTAGGGACCTTTCACTTTATTTAGTGATACTGGAGTAATTATTTTGTCTAGACACGTGGGCAGACCTGTTCCCTGTTGCTCGCTCTCATTTTGTGAAAAATGCAAAGCCTGGGGATAACTGCCATCCTCTGTACAGCACCACTTATGAAATGGATCTCTTTTGTGTCCTCGAAGTTATACGCTCGTTGCAGCTTCACCCATCTGACATCTCAGCCTGCTGCCTTGCCCCGGTCAGAAGAATATGAATCCCAGCTAACCTTGGGGGAACAGAGTGGGCGAGACTGAGCAGGCTAAAAGAGCCTGAAACAAGCTCTTACACTAACAAAAGCCTGATCTCCAGCAGCTTGCCTCTTTTGCTGACTGAGAAGAAAGAATTGGCGACTTCAAGAAAATGCTGTGTATTCTCTTCCAGCGTAGCACAGCTGTACTGATTAATTTTTTTTTTTTTTTTTTTGCTTTGTCTGAATACACAGCCTTTCCCTCTGGCATTCTCTCCCTCCCTTTTTTAGCCGCCCCAGGCCTCTCTGCTTCTGTGGGATTGTGTGATTAGTTCTTTAATTTGATGCCCTTGATTCCATCGATAGTTTTCTTTGTTTCTGTGTCTTTTCCCTAGATGCAAGCATTGGGCCATCTGAGCCTGAGAAAAGCCAAAAGGGGCCTCTAATACCTGAATCTAGAAGTCAATCCAGAGGACCCCTTCTATTAAAAAGCTCTCCGCAAAAAGCTGCTATGAAAGAATAAAAGTTTTACAGAGGGGTAAGTCTGACCTTTTCTATGTTATGTAGTTATTAAGATTTCACAAGAAAGTTGGTAGAAGTGTTGGCCAGTTCTCCTACAGCAGCTGCCATGGAGAAATGAAGCTGTTTGATACTCACATTGCTTTCCTTTAAATTAATGTATATTTGCACTGCCTGCTTACCTCTTGCTTTCCATGCCTGGCATTTGAAAGTGAGATATTTGAATTGTTGCTCAATTTCATGGTGTTTTGTTTTTGTGCTAAGAGCACAGGTAGATGGCAGAGGCAGAAGACAGCTTGACTTTCTGGTATTGCTTCCTGCTCCCATCTCTCTGTAGTGAAGAAGTAGAACTTATGTAGCTAAACTCAGTACAAAGAGGATACCTAAATACAACTGTGCTCAGTCAGCAGTAATACCTTTTGTTGGAGAACAGAGTGCAGTAGGGACATGAAGCTGTGCAATTTTCTTGTGCGTGACTTGGTGAAGTAGCACTGCGGTTCAGTGGCAGCACAACCCCGCTTGTATCCTCTGCCTGCTGATCTTCCTCCCCCAGTAACAGCACTCTGTGAGAACCTCACGCGCTGGGCAGTCACCCAGTTACTAAAAATCCTAATTGCTGGCATTTGTATTCGAGGCAGAAGGCGTCCCCTCTTTGTACAGCCTACCTATGAAACATCCCACGTAGTTTGTAACCACCCTCCTGCTTTCACTGTGCGGGGGAGTTTATCTTTACTAGATACAGTCATTGCAAAAATGACCTTCGTATTTACTGAAAGCAGTAGACTGCTCCACTCTGACTCATGGAATGAGCCCAGCTATTGGGTAACGGCTTGCTGCTTGATAACGTTTTTCTCTACTGTCTTGTGCAATAGTTAAACCAAGCCTGGTTCTGTGCCAGATACGGTATTGTAGGTGACTCGTATGATGGTTCTGCCTCTGCCAGAATCTAGGATGAAGTGAAAACTACAAAACCGCTGCTGGCTGATGAAAGCAGCCTTGAGTTGGGTCAGCTGGGTTTCAGAGCGAAGGCTCAACAGTTCAGCATGTCTTCTAGTTTCGGTTTTAGAGCAACAAATCCACTTTGGATCATGAGCCTCTAGGTGAAATAAAAGCGGTTACTTTTATTCTGTAATCATATGGCTTCCCTAGTGGATCCTTGGTCTCCCTGTTTGCTGTAATCTTAGCTGATTTTTGTTTTCTGTAATGTTCATTGGTGTTTTACTTCAGTAGGAAATCCCCTGTTTTAAATGCCTTGTAATGAGTCACTGCTGCTGTTTGCTTCAAACTGAAGGGGATTCCAACTATAAAATTGTATTATTGCTAAAATATAATCCTGTTCCATTGCGTAGGTTGTAGTTTAAAACAGAGAAATCTTTGGGGGAGTTGTAGGTTAAGCAAGCAATGTTGTCGCTAGTTTTGTTTATTAAATTGGGGATTAATGGCAATTCCAGTAAGAAGTAAGCAGCTTAGGAGTTTAATAGATCAAAACCAATTTCAAACTGAAAATATTATTCAGCAGTTACGTATCTCTGAAGTTCTGTACCAAAAAAAAAAAAAAACCAAACCAAAAAAAGAAACCAACCAAAAAACAAAACCAAACCAACCCCAAACCATAATAGTTTGTGTGTTCCCAGTAATGAATATTAAGATTTTGTTCAGCAGGAAGCACAGTCTGGTTTGGCCTTTTGTTTTGTGCGTGTGTATATTCATTATGGATTCAAAATTGAATTGCTTTAAAAATGTTTCTTTCGGGCATGGAAGTTTGCTTTTAATTTCCTTCTTCCATTACAAATCTGACTGTCCTCCTATCTGTATTACTGTTGGTTTAGCCCCTGTTGCTTTAAGCTGCAGTCTTCTGAAACCATCGTCTATTGCTTTTTTTAATCTGGAGTAACTGCTGCAACTCTCAGTCATGCTGGAGTTTTGCTCACATTTAAAATCTCTGTGTGCCCGTATGTGCACACAGGAGATGGAAATTTCAATTTGCAGTAGTCTTTGGTCTCACCTTCTCATGCCCGCAGAGATACGCAGGCAATCCAGGTGTATTCTCTAAGCATTTACTTTGTTCCCCCTTTCAGCTCTGGATTTCCATCCTTATTTTCAGAGTTTACTTGGGAGCTTCTACAGGCTATAATCCAGACTCCCCCATTCTGCCGGTGACAGCTGCCTCCGTGCTCAGCACTAGGTGAGACAATTTGTTCTCTGCTGCTTTGGGACTCTGAAAGTCCTCCTGGCAATTTT
>VXBH01000350.1:134934-178516 GCA_013400035.1 Rynchops niger | reverse complement strand
TTTTTTTTCTTCTTCCTTGTCCCTTTCTGGTTTTATCTGTCATTTAAACAGAACTCAGAAATTCCAGTTTCATTCTAGCTGCCTAGGACTGCAAAAAAACACCCTGCAAAAGGAACCATTTGAAAGCAAACTGTCTTCAATATTAAGGTGAGGAAGGTGGTGGTTATTGAGCATTGAAAAGGATCATGAGGTTGCTGAAGGCCCCACAGTAGCACTCAAGTTTAGAAAGAGTCTCACTACTGGTTTTAGTGTATTGCTGTAAAGGAAATAAGTTAATAAAAGCCACAAAGATGTACAATTTCCCACAGCCTTTTGACTAATGCTTTAAGAGAAAGAACATTAGAAAAAATACTCTTAACTGAAGGTGAGGGGATTTCCTTAGGAAGAATGCCTTTAAGGGGCCTTGCTCTGAACCAGTGACCTCAGGAGGCGGTTGTTTCCTAATAGTGTGAGTGAGGAGTGCCTGTGCTGATGAATGGGAGGACATAGCTGCATCCCTTAACCCCCAAAATGCTTTTGGGTTTACCTCCCTTCAAAGGTATTTAAGTGCTTAAGACTCAGAATCTTATACTGCTGCCCTAAATTGCCTAATTTGCTTAGCTGCCGCCCTCTTAGGGTATCCAGACCAAAGTTAACTGGGCTACCCCACAAATACTGCGAAACAGGGTGGTGTGGTGCAGAGGCACTCGGGTGGGTCCCTGTGGAGACACTGAGTCTGGAAGCTGACTGGCCGGGCCAGATCAGGCTTCTCCAGTGAAGGTCACTGGTGAGTAAAACCGGATTTCAGTGAGTAAAACCGGGTTTCCCCATTACCCCGTGCAGGTGAGGGTGTCCCAGGGTCCAGCAGCGCAGACTTGTCTTGCGTTATGCTGAGCAGAAGCTGTTAAGCCCCATCACAGTGCAAAACCCACATGGGTCTGGGGGTGTCAAAGCCAGGTGTGGGAGCAGTGATTTGTCCATGTCTCCAGGGTCCAGAAGCTTGGCTGCAGAACTAAGACGCTTGTGTGAGCTGGCAGCATGGTGGCCCTAGCAGAGTCAGGTTGGGAATCTGCGCCTATGGTCCAGCTCAGACTCAAGCTTGGATAAAACACGGCTACTGGGAGCTGACTGGTTGAGTGCGCGCTTGACAGTTCCATATGGTGTTTAGATGCATGGCGTGGAGTCTGGCTGGTTTGGAAAACTTAAACCTGAGTGCTTTTGTCCCTTCTGAAAAGGGAAAAGGTTCTATGCATCCTGTATATTTTGAAATATAGCACCCTGTAGCATTCTGTTCTATAACAGTCTGTTCTACAGAAATTTTGAAAATAGCACTCCATTTATGTAGTGAGATCTCTACATAGACAATTAAGATCACCTTGGCATCACCTTGGTGCTTTGATTAGGCTGTGAACGGCTAATAGTCAAATATTTTAATTTCTATGACCATTACCGTTTCTCTCCAGCGGTAGAATGTCTTATCTGAATAACCCTCTCAAATGTATTCAATTGCGTTTCAACGTCCATCCTTGATTTGCAAATGCTGAATAAGCTGTTTTAGGAAATTAGGTTGAACTCAACTTGAATGCTTGCAAACATTTGAAGGACTTACAGGTAGTAATAGGATATTTATCAGACTGATTGGCTCTCTTCTGTGGTTTAAGGCTTCCCTAGAAGTAGTATGCACAAAGAGCTACTCGCAAAAGTTTAGAGTACGGTTATAATTAATAGGTAGATATATATCCCTACTTTATGAAATACTCTTCAGTACTTAATCTTTTTTCTAAGTTTTAATTGGGAAAGTACATAAGGGAAGTAAAACTATGTTTGCTATGGCATCCTAGTGCTCCAAGCNTCCCAACCTTTTTTTTTTTTTTTTTTTTTTTTTTTTTAAAAAGGGGGAATAAAGAAAATTGTAATTAAAAAAAGGACTTTATCTCCACTACAGCAAATGGCTTTTCCTTACATCGGTTATAAAAATTAATCATTTTAACAACATTTTTCTTTACTGTTCAAAGAATTTTTACATTTTTCTTGATTGTTCCCTGGTGCCTGTATGCTGCCTCTGTCTATGTTTTATGAGTAAAATCTGAATAACACAAGGGTACAGTTTCCATGAAATTAAGGTCATATGAGGTGGAAATAGCAGCCTAAGATCAGGAGTTCCTTCATTTTTATAGTCCTTTCTTTTAGTAACAGGAAACAGCTCTAAGGCAGTTTTCTTGTAGGTCGATATATAGGAATGTTTGTCTTTATAGTTTTTGTGTGTGTGTGTGTCTGCGTGTCTCTGTGCTTATGTGATGGAGATCTGCATTAGAAATATTTGTATCTGGTTTCTAACAATGAGAGAGCTCTCTCTAATGTGGTGGTTAGCTTTACCGCACACTCTATGTCTTGCAAAACCATATAGCAAACTTGTAAGCAGATATTATTCTTGATTTCACAGAAAGTAAAATTAGATTAATATGCTTTATGGTTGAAACTTCTGCTTCAGTGTTATGATGAATATTAGTGGTTGTGAAAAGGTCATCAGATCCTCCAGAGAAGCTGAAAAAGAGTACAATTCCCACCTGAAATGTAGTAGACGTGCCACCCCTCACCACTCTCCTCTCCTCCGAAGTGCCTTTCTTCCCGTCCACCAACAACCATGATACCTCCTATGAGATGCCTTCACTTCCCCTGTTTGCCTTTGGTCAGCTGCAAACGTAGGCGAAGGCATCTTCCTCTATTCGGCTGCCTGTACTGATGGCAAAGACCAGCTCTTACTGGGTCTGTCAGACCTTACTTCCCTTTTTCCTTTTGTTTTTAACCCAGGCTCTCGTAGTTCCTGTGCTCAGTTGACAATTTACAACCTATAATAGTAACGGTAGCTGACAAAGGCAGGCTAAGCTTACTGTTCAAAGGAATGGCTCTTCTGTACACAATGTTATTGTGTATTCCCTTATTCAGTATCATTCTAGTGTTTCCTTACCACAGTCATCGACTTCCAATGGTGCTTTAGTTAATGTGGCCAAAACCTCTGCTGGCTTGGGTTCCACGGAGCTCTATACAGAGGGACAGTAGCAATACAAAGCAAGCATAGTGGAGAGTGGCTAGTTTTTGTAAAGTTTTTTGACGTATTTTGAAACACACGTTTTTGTACCGTCTATCTTAGGTCGATGTCAAAGAGTGTGCACCTTGCACTTAGAGTGGGCCACCAATGGGGTTTGTAATAATCCTTCATTCTTTCCATGGTCTTGAACTTAGCTTTGAACATCTTGCAGTCCATGCTTCGCCCCTTCAGGTATGCACTGTTCCAAGTGAACATAGTAACTCACTGCACTCCCTGGCTGCTGAGAAGAAAATCAGAGACCAGGAACTTAGTTTTGTGGTAAGGTAGATCATCTTGTTGAGAAAATTCTCCGTACTATTTTGTAGTAGTATAAGGTACGTAAGTCTTCCAGGCTCTGTGCCTGATCTTATTGTTGCATCTCAGACAAGAAATAGCAAAGGCAGAAAAGTGTCTGCAACTTGCAGTTTTCAGTAGTCCCTAACTCTGGGTGAATATGCTTTGCCTCATCCAAAAAAAAACCTGTCTCCATGAGGTAAAGGTCATGTTTCTGTCAAACCACTAGATGCTGCTTTAAAACTTCACTGACGTGTAGAGTAGGAAACTTAGTACAGCTTCAGGGTTCATACAAGTTAAACTATGTGTTGATAGGAAAGAAATCATTCTGAAGCTTATGCAGAAAGAGAAATCCCTTTCATGGAGGAAATTTAGGATTGCCTAAAATTACATTTAGTTCCAGTTTGGACCAGAACTTACACTGCAATATTTCAGTAAGAAAAGTACTGGTAGCAATAATGGTGGGCAACCAGCCGGAAAACAAGGTGGCCTTTATTGGCCATAAAAAAGGTTTGTAGTCAAACTTCCTTGACACTAAGCTGCATGCTTAAAGTTTGTGGAATTGACAAATGTGATGGAAGTGATGTTCTGCTGGAACATGTTGCTGGCCTGCTGTAAAGCCTGTTTTTCATACTTGCTATCATATCAACTTCATGAACATCTTCAAGAAAATCCAGTGAAAAAGTATAAGAGTATGTTGGAGTAATAATAAAGAATTGATTGAATCGCCATCTCAAACCTCATAAGGGAGCCGTGGCATTTCCAATTTTTCCGTAAGGAAGGGAGAATTTGTTGTGGGTGGTCTTTCATTCGTGGCTAAGCAGTAAGCCACACAGAGAGCAGGAGCAAAATGGGTGGGAAAGTGCCTTGACTTTTAGTACATCTCCAGCAGAAACTGTTTGAGTCCAAATTAAAATCAAAGCAGCTCACTAAAATTTAGGGTAGAACTGGGTAGTAGTATCTTCCTCCCTGGGAAGGTAACTTCTGTGGGCACAAAAATGTATTTCTGTTATGTATGGAGTGTGGATAAGAGGTACCCCTTGCCTTTAACTGTTCAGTTTACCCAAAAAACATGACAGCTGGTTACTGTCTCCTATTGCTACTTCTTGATCTGGGGCACGTGAACCTGTTTAAAAAAAAAAAAAAGATAGTGACCAAACTATTTCTGAGCGCAGCAGAAGAAAGTATTTGAGTTTGATAAAAAAATGTAAGTGTGTGGGAGCAGTTTTCATTCATGCAGCAAAGAGAGAGGAGGACAGCTGTAGACAGCCAGCGAGTAACACTCGTGTCGAGACCAGCAGGCCGCCTTGTTGCAGCAGAATGAATTCCTAATGCCCTAACTGTAGTATCAAAGTATAAACTTAAAACTAAATCTCAGAAACTTCCTAGACAGCACATCTTTCTTCAGCTTCCTCTCCAGAATACTGGATTCCCAAACTGTTTTGAGCCCTTTCGAAATTGCTTTTTTTCCAGTCTCCTTTTTCCCTTGTAGTGGTCTTTTCTCTCCTGAATAATACTTACATGGCAATTAAGCCCTTTACAAGTCATCTAGGATCCGGTACTTTAAGCTGCTTTCTTTGCATTATATTAAATTTTCTCTAACTCATTTCCTTATTTTTCCCCTATGGAAAGCCCCTAAACAAACAGTTCTTCAGTGGGCAATAAAATAATTTGAATGGCAGCCATCCAATCCGGCCTTGCTCTAGATAAGCGGCTTGGGTACGCATAAGAAGCAATGAAATTTTTATTATTCAGTTTGTGAATGGGTGTAGCCAAAGGGGTTTTCCTCTTCTGAATGGGGGGAGTGGGGAGGTCAGGTAAAAAAGATGCAGATGTGATTTCTGCCGTACCCCCACAGTTTTCCACTGGAGGTTAAGAGAAAGGGTCCCCCCCCCCCCCCCCTTCAATTTTTCCTTTGACTACTTTTCTCTGCCTCCACAAAACTTTTTGTTGTGCCTGCTTTGCTGTGGTGAAAATGTCATTGCTTTCATATCGCTAACATTTGCAGGAGTTAAAAATGAAACGGTATAATTGTTTGAGTCAAAGTGGCTGTTAAGCTGGTGCTAACAGGAAAGGAAGAGCACACGTTTTCATCTCCTCTTCTCTGGAAGCAGGAAGGATGCTGTTCCCTGGTAGTATCTGCAGAAGGCAGCTCTTGCTCCTCCCCGTCCATGCTTCGGGAAGGCTGTTGAGAGGCGCTTAGAAGTAGCCCAGCACGACAGTAAATGTGCGCGGCTCAGAATGATTCCAGTTAAAATATTTGTAAACATTTTGCATATTTATTCATGGAAAAAAAATTGTCATCTTTGGTCATTTCTCTTAACGGATGGGGTGGTATGCAGCCTTGACAATAAGGCGGCAGCAAAGGCCTAACAGTCCTGGCTTTGTCTGGTCCTGAATGGGGAGAAATCTGATAATTCCTGGCTTCCCTGGCAGAAACCACTGTGACGTGGTTGAACAGGTGACGGATATTAAGCCCAGGAACAGCACACATGGAAAATTTTAATTTAGCCCCATCATTGTTGCTGAGCTGAGAGATGATGACAAAATGACAACAACGACCCCCCGAACTATTTCCAGTCCCATAGAAACTAAGCATGTTGGTCAGTCCAAAGTCGAAAGCTGAGTTTGTGTGTGATGAAAGCCAAAAACACAGAAGGCTAAATTCACTGTACTCTGTGCGAATGCATTGCTGAGGAAGAAGTAATGCTATTCCCTTGTTACTCAGGCATCCAGTGGAAAAAGCATTTTCCCTCAGAGCTTTATCTCTTGGCTTCGATTTCTTTTGCTGCTTGGAAGGATTTGAGTACAAGCCACTCACCTCCCAAGACGGTGCTCTAGCAGTTTGCTACTGAGGTTTTGCCGGTGGGCTGCTTTCAAGCCTCCCCTGTGGAGGCTGTTCTGATTTTTATAAATGCTTATTTAAAATTAAACTAGAGATCAGAGTAAGAAGGAGTGACTGATGTGGAGCTGAGCGAATAGTGTGCTGTTCTGAGAAATGGAAGACGGTAGTGCTATTTTATTTTATTATTTTATTTTAACCAGGCAGACAGCAAATCTGAATGTCTGAACCATCAAACTGAAGTCATTAACATTTTCTCCAACAAAATAACTGCAAATTCTTCATATGTAGTGGAAGACTATTGCAAAAGAATGGAGAGATCACCTTGCAACTCCAGCAGTTAAAATGTTTATCCAGGAGGCACGAACACAGTTAAACTCCCTTCAGGGAAAGGCAGGAGAAAGGTTGAACTTTGGTCTCCCACATCCTGACCTTGTTTCCTCTGCTATAGTTACAAATGCCTCCAGAATAGTTTTGTTTCAACAAAATTGCAGTGAGTTGAACGTGAATTTGTAAATGATCGCTGTCTCTGTGTGTGTGTGAGAAGCAGAGTGTAAATGGTTTGGCAGAAAAAGATCCACCCTGCTCTACTGAGCAGCTGTGATTTTTCTGCTAGAAGGATGCAAATGCTCTCAGGGCAGTTAGATCGCTAGTATTTCCAACGCAGGAGACAACGGGAGTCTCCTAAAAATGTCAGAACGGTTCTTACTCCTTGTTGCAAAACTGCACAGGTTTTGTTATCATCAAAACCGAAAACGATAGAGGAATCAGGCTTAAAGATTCACCTTTTTCTGAACATACCTATAATGAATCTTTCACTTCTACGTAACAGTGTGACAATGTTAATTTTTATCATCTGTGAAACTTGATTAATCAACTCCTGTGGGCAGTGGACTATAGCCTGAAATGAATAGGGTACTCTTGAAAATGCTGCATCACTTGTTGTCCGAGGGGAGGGAAGAGGTTTCTGCAGTCTCTGCCTCTCTACGCCCTCTTCCTCAGAGAGAAAATCAGATACGATAATGTGACGTTTCTGGTTGGGGGCAGAGCTGAATGTCACTTCTGATGAAGGGACTGTAGCCGGTGGAACCGAGTGCTGATTCTGTAGGGAAACCTTTAGAATAAATTCTAATTAAAATGCATTCCTAGAAATGGGCCCCTGTCCGATCTGCCCCTTACAGTAAATTATTCTACTTCTAGATTAATATTGAGGTTCTATACCTTTTGCATTGAGGCAACTTTTCCACCATGCTAGACCGCCGCTTTTCCCACAGAGCAGCTTTTGCTGGTGCGTGGGTGTACCATTGTGTCACTGTTCCATGGTAATGTGAAGAACGAGAGGGAATCCTCTGTGGTCTCTTACAAGCAGTGCTTTCAAGTAGATCTGTGTGGGCTGTGTTTTTTTGAGAGATATGAATATGCCCTCAACGTTAGAATGACTTTAAGAAAGGGGGTTCCCTAAGCCTGGTGTGTAGGTTAAACCTTGGGAGAGAGATATATATATTTGACTCCAAACCACTTAGTTCTCATTTGATTCAGAGAGCCTGTATTGAGACTAGTACGTCCTAACCCTGCAGCACAGAGACGAACATCTTCCCTAAATATGGTGAGTAACTTCTGCATTAATTTGAAGCTCCTGTCAGTGTGAAGTCATGCGCCTCTCTTCCCTTGTCATCTGCCAAAGAGACCTCAACTCCAAGCCCTGATATTTTGCAATGTGGTTTGGTTTTTTGTTTTTTTTTTTTTTTTTTTTAAATGACTTTTTAATTTCTTCATGATTTTTATATAGATTAGCTAGAGCAGAATTCATTTACTTTCTTCTCTTGCACAAAGCTGGACAATGAAAGGTACAGGAATAGTGAAGGATTATTGCCATCTACAGCATTAAGACTATGTCAAGCAGTTATTTCGGGGTAAATCTAGTGATATAAAGATTCAGTGCATTCAGATATAAAGATACTGCATTTGACCCACGTTCCTTCCTTGGATAATGCTTCTGCTGAGAGCTTTGGACGTTTTACCTGTTCTGTAGAGCTTGGGACGTTCCCTGTGCTGCTGACTCTGCCTGGAGCAGGGACAGGATTCCCTTAACTGGGTCTGTCATTAGGAGATGGACCCTTTCTCCACATTTACTACAAATTGTTTTCTATAATCCACATAGCGTTTGAGGGTGGGCTGGGACCCTGGGCTAGGTGGTGGGGTTTTTTGCTTGACTTGTGGGCGTGAATTGGCATTAATGCTGTGTCTCAGAAAAAGTTTTGATGGATTCCAACCCTGAGTAAGGAATACTTGGTGCCACAGTATTATAGGTTTAAAGTGTTATGTTTCGGATTAAGAAGTATAAATGAGGTGAGCTATGAGGACTAGTGAATTAAGGTTCACGTAGAGGGAGAAGAAAACAAATGTGTGTGGTTTTCCTCCTCCTTGTTTTAATTACTTCTTTGATAAAAACTTAAAGCTGTAGTACTTCTACCCATTGTAGAGGGAAGCAACCCTTCTATGTTCAGAACCAGTCTCGTTTGCTGCCAGAGGGCACACGTACCTGTTGTGCTAGGGCAGCTGTAAGAACTCCAGACCCCTCTACCTTCCCCCTCTCAAAATTAAGCAAAAGTTCTCAATACACCTGTGAGGATTACAAAATACCCACAGCAAACCATTTAGAAGCCTGGAGAAAGAGAGCTCCTTAAAGGGTCATCTTCCTTATGCTGCCAGCAGAGTCCTAATTTCTAGCCCCCTTACCCCCCACCCCCTCGGATTTTGAAGCTTGGCTGGAGAGTACGATATTTAGATAAAACAGACCTGCATTCCTCATCTAAATCAGATCCTTCTTACTGTTAAACTTGGGTACTTGCATGACTTTTTGTAGGTAGGTCTGCCTATATCTTGAATTCTCTTCTCACAGCCTCGCTTCCTTCCTTCCCAGCCACGTGGGCCCCGGGGTACTTGGAGCGATCTCTTTTCTTTTACTGTGCTACCTCTTTATACTGCAGAGACTCCGTTCCAATGTCATCATCATCCTAAATCTTTTCTCTCTCGGCTTGGATTGCACAAGAAAGTTCAATCATTTCTCTTTGCTATCACAGCATCACAGTTTCACTGTAGCAAGATCTCCATTAAAAATTGTTCAGAAAAAACATTATGGGCACTATCAATGAGTTATTAATCTTGCTTTTTTCCTGCAGCATTTTTCCTTTTCGCTTCTGCATTTTATCTCTTAGAAAGTTTCCTGTCTGTACTTTGGCAGTGAATTAATAATAAAGAACTATTTTTTTTTTTTTTTACTGCAGAATTTAAAGCTGGCATTTAACAAATACCTAAGTACTTCCTTCTCATCTTGCCCACCTCCAAATAATTTGTCATGCTATTAAAGTTGAACACAGATCATGAGAAAATACCTTTGGAAAGGTTCGTGCAGTGCAATTCCATAATATATGCCTGGTTTGCAAGTGTTTTTCTGAAGATCTGTATGCTTGGCAGATTTATGTATATTTGACAGCTCTGTGATTGCTTGATAAATGAATTTTAAACAAACCAAAGATGTTTACTGTTGAGGATTTTATTTTATCAATATATTTTATATATTGTTGGAACTAATTTGTATTCTATTTAACAACACGTAGCTTTCACAGAATTTGCGTACAATAGGTATGTTCAAAGTATCATTGACTTTGCCCCCAGACCTGTGTACGCTAATTGGCTTCAGTCAAACCTAATATTTTCCAGTGAAGAAAAGATCTTTTCTAAGTGTGAAAAACAAACAAACAAACAAAAAAGTCCACCTGCAGTATCTGAAAATCAGTGACAGCCTGCATTTAAATTTCGGAGGGGCTCAAATAACTTTCAAAACATGGAAAAATGTTGGGATGTTCTTTAGGTGACGTTTTTGGTTGGCATCATACATCTTCTAGCAACTTCTTAATATGTTGTAAAGCTCCCGAAAACAGAAAAGGTTAAATCCTCCCAACTCCCAAACTTATAACCTTATAATAATTAGAGGCAGGTATCTTAATTTTTTTTTTGTGGCCTCCACTGATGGGAGAGAGGAGGTGACTACAGGAACCCAAAGGACGTACTTGGCTTGATGATATTTATGACTTCCTCTGGTCATTTCTTAGGCGACTCTTTTGCATGTCAGAAGTGTTGTCATGATATTTTTGGCACTGAACTTATGTTTTGTAGTCTTTCAAACGATCTTGTGTGTTTTAAACTCATCTGTGCAGATGTCTGTGTGGAATGGCTGATGTGGTGAGCTCAAATGAAGAAGTCCGTGTCACCTGAGCCCTGGGCATGACTGTGGTTGCTTTTTGGTAACGTTTGTGCCACCGATTTCTACTTGAAGAAGGGATTTATACTCAATGGGGAGTAATTCCTTCACTTTTAGATGTAGTTCTCGAGATCGTCACCCCAAAGATGTGTAGAAATTAAGTGAACTGATTTCCAAAGGGGGAAATATGCCTGAAAATTGGTTTTATCTCTGTTTTAATTTAAGAAAAAAAAAGTGATATCTTGATTTTTGACAAGGCCATGTAGTTTAAAACAGTGTTTTGTACCCACTGCTTAAACTGGTTTGTGTGTGTCAATGGAAGCATTTTCACCCACCCAGTGTTGGAGGACCAGCACTCATAAGACCAAAGATGTATAAAGCAGGCTCTGTCTATCTGTGCAGAGTCACCCTGCTACATCCAGTACAACAAAGCAAATGCAGAGATTACGCTGCACATTTTCCGTTCCTGGACCGGAGCCAAAGGCAGAGCCTCTCCAGAGTCCCATCTGCTCTACGCCAAAAGCCAGGCCTTCAGTTCTGGGTAGAAATAGTGTGTTCAGCCTTTATTTGGCTCATTCCTCGGTCTGGTCCACTTCAGGGGGTTCCTGTTGGTTTGGGGTTTAATTTACTTCAGTTGCTGCATAATTTGAGATTACCTCAAGGCACCTAAATAGATTGCTTATCAAGTTGTGGATATCACAGCTTCGTGGGAGGGCATCTGTGAATTAAGTTCTTTGGGGTGATTGCTGTTCTGAATCTGCCGTTACCCTGACTGAGGAGAAATGTATTTAATAGCGAGATCAGTTTTAAGTATTGAGCATTAAATCTTCCTGCATCACGCAGGGCAGGTACCAGTTTCACTTTAGCTGAACCAAATCGGGCAAGACAGAGCTGAGGAATCTAACTACTCCTTATTTTTGGGGAAAAAAATTCAAGCTTCAGATTTTAAATTTTGGTTAGAAACCGTCTAATATGGAAGTTTCAGCACTTTATCAGGAAATAACAGGGGGAGGAGAGAACCGGCAGATCTTGCCGTATTTGTCTGTGGCTCTTTCTCGTGCTGCATTTACACGACTGAAGTGGCATTTTCAGTGAAGAGCATTGGATGCAAAAAGCAGAAGGACATCTAATGCAATGGCTGGTTCAAGGCTGGCTGCACTGCACACTAGTGCTATTATGAGTACCAAACCTGGGAATACCGAGGTAGGAGGAGATCACAGAAATGTTGCATGTCTGACTTCTTAAGAGGGGAAAAAACCCAACATCTTGACGGCTTTAGTCAGGTTTCAGATCAGTTTCAGTGAGTGTTGCTTAGGACCTTGTGGCGGTGTGCTCTCCCCTCATTCATCAAATGCTCTTTTATTTCTTTGGTGGTTCTTCCCATTTGATCGCATTTACAGTAATAATCCATTTCTCCCTCCCACTCCTCCTACACGACAGCCACACCCAGATAGTGTATAACCTGCCGGCTTGTTTATCAACAGCATTTATGATTATATATGTTCCACTTTGTTTCAGAGCTATTTGGCAATATGGGTAATACTTAAGTGAGGTAAGTTTACTCAGCTTGGCTGTGACAGACCCTGAATCTTTCACAATGCAAAAAATGGGTATCACTGAAAGGGTAACTTGTTAGTGGGTTTATTCCTTGTGTATAATTTGCTAGTACGTACTTCATTTATTTGGCATATGATCTGTTTTCTGCTCCCTCCGCTGTGAGTGATATGTCCATTTATGGTGGTGGTCTGTAAAATTTAATCATTGAGCCCCCTCTAGGCAGGAAAAGCAAAACCAAACTCTCCTTCCCCTTCTCTGCCTCTCTTAGGCTGGCTCATTTCTGACGTTCATTTTACGTTACATTCGCACAAAATATTGCTTTGGTACAACTGAAGAACAAGTGAACTACTGAGCAGGCTAGGGGGGAAATGAGCAAAGGTTTGGGAAAGTAGGATGCTCTTAAGTTAGAACTAGACTTGGAGAAAGAAAAAGAGAATGGAGCAAGAGCCTTGCAAGGTTTAACATTTACAATACAGATGCTTGTGAAATGCATTTCGCATAACATTTTGAAACTCCAGTGTCATGAGTGCCTGTCTGGCTGTGACCGTTTTTATAATTAAGATTTCATTAGAATTAGTGAGTCTTCTTGTCATCTTGAATGATGTATTTTTTTTTTGCTCTCCAGACATGTTTTTGGTATGTGAAAAACTTATTTGTTCTTAATGCACATCAATACTCCATCCAAAAAGTGCTTCTTTGGCCTATTCGGGTATATCTAGGAAGTACTTAGGGCTTGGAGCACTGATAAACTTGGTGGGTGAGCACCAATTAAATTTTGCATGCTTTTTCCCAAACATTTTCAATTATTGCAAGCCCCCATGAATCTGTGAGTGAGTTTGATCCTGTTTTACTTCAGGGTGTTCCTGTTCTTAAAAGCCTTGATAGAAAGCAGAAAATTTACGTAATTCTGAGCAAACCTTTACGTGACCATTATAACCCCCTATTTTCTACAGAGCCTTAATTCTTTGAAGTAGCTGAATTTTATCCATCTTCGCTTCAATTTCTCTGATCTAATAAAAACCTACATACGGCATTAAATTGCATCTTACAGCTGTAAAAACTTATAGTTGTTTTAATAACAAACACTCGCACGTGGTACAATAACCTAGTTGTACCTTTTCCATTCAGATTCGCAACTGTAGCTTTAGATTTAGCCCAACTTGTGCTGCCAACGCAAGTCAGACTCATTGCAGTAAGTTTTTGGTTGTCAAGAATAAAAAATGGATTAAAAATATTAATAATAATAATTTTAAAAAATTATATATATATATACACACATAAAGCCTTTTAGAAGTAACATGCTTTACCAAAAAACCATAAGAAATGAAAAGCAAGCATGACTCTGCATCAATAGTTTGGGAAACAGTGGATGTGAACGTAAGCAGGTGGCGATGCTGCTTTGCTGGCAGAAACCTGACCATGCTCGACTGGGTGGATTGCGCCGTCTATCACAGCTGATAAGTTCTTACTACTTTTTCCCATATCTTGGACTGGATGGATGAGGGTGGGTGGATGTACTCCGACGCTACAATGATGAAATGGCTTCTGATAGCTGGGCTGGCTTGTGTAGACATGCGTTAAATCAAGGTGCCCAACGCTGAGGGACACGCTGCACAATCTGCGTATGACTAAGAGTCAGGAGATCTGTACAATGGACCTCGTTGAGCCACAAGGGTGGGGACCCCCCCACCCCTGCAGATGTTAGGACTTCTGGAGAACTGCTTGTTTATGCTGTCTGGGTGTGCAGCTGGGCCACGCAGTGATTCAGGAATTGTCAGCTTTAGCAGCTCCTTTCCGTGCATTGCCCCGGCTTGGCAGAGCGGGGCCACGGAGAACCCGGAGCACCCGCTATGCAGGGAGTGTGCAGCACCCCTTGCCTGCGGGCCCCCGAATCTGCCTCACCATCCTGTTCCTGCAGAACCAGGAAGTGACATGTCTAATAAATAAATACCTTTTCCTATGGTCTTCACTGCTTTTTTTTTTTTTTTTTTCTTTCTTTTCGTTTTTTTGGAACTTTGTTTGCTTCTTGCATGAATTGTACCAACATAGATATCTTCAGTGGCCTGTTTTTCAGCACACGGGCTGCAGTACATGGGCAAATTGGCAAATGCATCTGAAGCTGTTGAAATGTCTAAGGCCAGTGGGATGAATTAGAGATGGAGTAGCAGTCTGAGTTCTGTGGGTTTTGTTTGTTTTTTTTCTTTTTTCTTTAAATTCAGACAAGTATGGTCATATTTCATTTAGTCATTTTGTTTTATTTTTTGTTGTTTCAGTGGTGGTAGGGAGTGTTCACACTAGATGAACGTTTTTCAAATCTTATATTTTTAAGATAGATACCTAAAAGTCAAGCTTAGGCGCTCCAAAATAAGGATTAATTCTCATTAGTATCCCATGTCTGCAGCTCCCATTGAAATCAGATTAATATAGCTTTCCATACTTTCAACATGTTTTTGTTATAATTAAACAGACACTCATAAAGCTCAGACAAGCTGGAATCAAGTTTCACATGAAACTGAACTGACATTTTTTCTTAATAGGATCCTTGTAATTAGTGATTACCAGATGCATTTAAAATGTGTGAAATGCCTGCAGGAATGGGAATTAAGAGGGGGGAGGGATGCCAAACACTTCAGATCTTCTCCTGGCAACCTTTCATTTTAAATTTCTGCTCTGCACATAGATGAAGCAGCATGGTTTCTATAAAATGTTCATCTGTGGTTTCATGTTAAGTTGATGTTACCAATAAAGTGACTCGTAATTGAAAACTTACTTGCTTATAAATAGCAGGTTTCGATCTCAATGGCTCTACACTTCATTTGAGTGGTCAAGTTGCTGTCCTTAATATAGGTCTTATGAAACCTGCCAGTTTTCTAATTCCAGCAACTATCATAACGCTGTTGTTTGTCATTTTGATCTAAAGTGAAGAATGAGCCTTCTGGGCTCCTTTTCTGATGAACTAGAGATGTCCCACATAGAAAAGTACCCAGGACCCTTACCAGCCTGTGTCATAGGAGCAGAATGACTCCTCTGGATGAAGTGGCCTTGGCTCACTCTTTGTACCATCTGTTCTCCCACTTGTGATGGAGCGGTGGTGGTACCTCATAAAATTGAAAAAGAAACCTTGCTTTTTTTCCTGTTTGGAATTGTCATCCAAAAGGGAATGTCTACATGTGGACTGCTTAGTGTTATCCCGGTGCATCTCCTTTTCCCTAGGAGGGGGTGTGTTTTTTCTACTATCCTATCTCTTTGGAAATGCACTGCTGGACAGTAGCTGGCCCTGACCAGAGGGAAACTTGTTGGGAGCTTGTATAGTTCTTGAACACAACACACTTGTCCACAATAACTCACACGCGGCTCCTTTTCTTTTCTCTCCAAGTGATCGAGATCAGATCCATAACTCAAATTCTCTTAAATTTGGAGCAGTAGCTTTACCGGATGCTTCCATGAAGCACATGAATTTTCTGGTCGATGCGAGGACATGCTTGAACTATAAAGTATTTAAGATAGTTGACTCTTTTAGGATGGATAACAAAAGCCCTTTTTGGAACACTTCCAATGTTCCCATGACTGCTGGCAGCTTTGCTCCTCGGATAGATTCTTGCCACTGCAGCCAGAGAATGTTATTGCTCCTGCCCTTGCCAACTGTCCCTGGTGGAGTGGTGGACTGAAGGGAGGATGATGCTGGGAAGGAGGAAGTAGATTCCTGGCTTGCTTGTGGCAAGCATTCATGGTATGTGAAGAAGATGACAGAAATGCAGGCAAGACATGGTTATCTCTTCTCATCATAATTGTGTACTTAATTTTTTTCTTCCTAGATTGTTAATCTTTTTATTTCCCCTTTAAAGTCTGCTTTTTTTCCCTCCCTGTTTCTAATAGATTCACTGTGAGCAGCTGAAAAGGAAGAATAAAGGTGCAGAGGATCATCTAGAATTGTGCCCCCATCAGTGTGTTGAGATGGAAAGGTATTAACTATCATAATTTTACGTAGAAAATCTTGTTTTATTTTTATTTTTTAAAGAGTATTTTACATTACATTGTTGGAAAAATATCGTTAAGTGTTTCCTATATATGGCAATCAATTTATCTTCCAGACCACCTGGGTTAATACTTTTTTTTCTGCTTTAATCTCTCCTGTGGAGATCTGCGTTGGTTGTTTAAATGTGAAACTTGGAAATTTTCTGTGTTGAGAAGAGGAAAATCATAGAGTACAGTGTAGGCTGGAAGGGACCTCTGGAGGGCATCTGGACTGACCTGCTCAAAGCAGGGCTAGTTAGGCCAGGTTCCTCAGGGCCTGCCTAGGTGAATTTCAAATATCTCCAAGCATGGAGATTTCACAACCTCTTAGGTCACCCGCTTCTTCACAAACTAATATTAATTCTACTGATAACAGCAATAAGAGAGGCTGTACTGTAGGCTATAGAGATAAAGAGGTTGCATTATGACTACAACCTCTGATGAGGCTATGATGATGGTAAAGCCTTTCTAAGACTGTCAGTGAGTAATAAGGAGCTTTAAGAAAATTCGTAGTGCTGAGTACTTCAGCGAATGCTGCTGTATTCAACAAGATAACCTCCGGCCAAAAAAGAAAACTAAATAAAATTTTGAGGTAGCCAAGAACGATTAAAAGGTAGCTTATATCAAGATATAGGTAGTGTGCGGATTTGAGTGAGAGATTAAAAGAAAAAAAATGTTTTAATGTAACTGTAGGTTGTTTGGGGAAGCTTAAGAAATAATACCCTACCCTTTTTTTCTTCCTGTAAGACGCATTTTTCCCCAGGTTAGTTTATTGTGAAATAACTGGATTTGAAATCCCTTGTGGACTGGGGTTTCCCATATATTCAAGACATTGTGAGCTGCCGCCAGTGTAGTTTGAGTCCAGCCCCGCTCTGTGAAGGGAGTGAGGTGCCAGGTTCCTGTCTGGGGATGGCATCCCTGGTAAAACCATGTGCCAGTCGCTGTCAGTTCAAGCCCTGGCCCTGTGCCACAGCCAGCCGTGCAGTGAGCTCCCTCTACCTCTCAGCTTGGATGCCTAACAGCTACCACAGGCAAGAAGTTGGCTTGACTTAACAGAGCTGGTTATCCTCCGTCAGCTACTGTGTGTTAAATTTCCTGGCTGCGTTTCCAAATGGTGTTCATCTGTTTGTTCTGCTCGCGCTGTTAGTAGATCACTGAAAATATCTCAGGTCTGTATGGGAGGCGCTGACCCAAATGAATCACGGATTTGTTTTCGTCCAAGGGCCCAGCCCAGCTGTAAGCCCGGGTCAGTAAAGCGTTGGTGACGCATCCACATCCTGGCCGAGGCTCAACTAGGAGGCAAAATGGGCTGTGCGTGGGTCTTGTTCTGTTTGCGGTGATGCCAGATTTGGCAAAAGGAAAGAGTGGTGCAAAGTGCCCATTAAAAATGTCAACTATGTAATTGCATCAGAATCTCAGCTTTCCACAGAAATGAGTACGTGTAAGTTCTGAATAGACTTGTGGTGCGCAAGCTATAGCTGTGGGGCGAGCAGCCGCTCCAGAAAGGGCTGTGGGAGGAGGACCATTTCAAAAAGGTGCCTTTTGAAGCTAGGAGAGTGTCCTAAAAAGGGATGCAAGCTTTTCTAGCTATTGGTCTTCATAGAAAAAGAGCAAGTACTTGAAAACCTCTAGATTTGTCTCCCTTCTTGTTTTTTAACTCAGATTTCAGTTCTTTCAACACTTCCCTGCCATCTCCCACCCGCTTTCTGCACGTGTGCTTTTCAGTGGGGGAATTCATCTGCTCAGAAAGCACACGCCACTTGGTGGTTCTGCTTGGCCGAGCTTTCCGTTTGATTGATTTTCATGGCAAAACTTCAGTTCCCTTTCCACGAATGATCCACATGCAGCTACATGAGCCCTGGGTGATGAGTCTGGGTGACAGTGCTCCATTTACTGCTTCTCCAGAGAGAAGTCATCTCCAGAGGCATCTGTAACTCGCTCATGGCTCATTTAAAGCCTGAGAAAGCTAGTGAAAATAATTTAATTGGCTTTCCTGAGATATGAACTCAGACCAAATGCTGTCCATCAGGAAGAAATTCAATTATGATCTTGGTAGTATAATTAAGCAGAAGATCCAAGTGAAAGGGGAATGATGTTATTTTCCTGACACACAAGCTGTGCAGGGTACAGAAAAGAGGAGGCAGTGTTGAAATCCCGTCCCAAAAGACAGGAACCTCCAGGCACGGAGGGGAGCAGCACCACATGATAAGTAATACGCCATTTAACGTGAACCAGCTAATCGTCATCTTCTGGCGTGTTGCATATTTGTTGAGGGGAATAGTCAAAGGCTGGGAGACACCAAGTGCCTCAATGTCAGTAGCTTTACTTCTCTCTTCACTAAAACAGGACAGGTTATAGGTGCGTCTTCGGTTAATCACTGGACTTATTTTCAGAGAAACCAGATGTCTTTCCATTAAGAGCATGCCCCTCTTTTGTTGTTGTGAATTGTGTAATTCCTAAAATTAAGCAAAACTATTACAGAATAATTGTTTCTGTTCACATTAACAGCACACAACTTCTCCAGATGTGGCATTTGACAGCCAAACAGCTGCTGGCTATTAAATGTGCCTTAAAAGCTCCATTCCTTTGTCGTAAAGGGAACAGAAGTGTAGGGACGTTTATGGGGTGATAGGCAGATGTTTTGGCTACGTCAGATTTGAGCGAAAGTTTAAGTGGTTTCTCTGCTATAGTCGCAGCGTGTACGTGTTTTAACCCCTCTCATACACCTCGCCTTATGGAGCTCTCTTCTTGGGACTGGACTGAGATTATTTCTAATCTCACGCTTGCCTCCCAAGCAACAGTGCCAGCACTTTTTTTGCGCCATCTGGGACAATGCAGGTCTTCTGCTAGGCGGATCTCAGCTGCTGCTGGTGGCTGGCTTTCCAGCTCTGCTTTTGAAATGCTGGGTGAATTTTTTTTGGTGACACTTGAGTTAAAAAATTATTGCAAATGATTTGAAACAATGTGTTGCGTTCTTTTTTTTCTTTTTTTTTTTTAAAGCTTTCTTTGTTAAGTATATCCTCATAATTGTCAAAGGCAGGTGTTCTTTTTGTGTTTGTACCAGCACTGTGCCTGTTTTGCCCAATAAACTCGTTTGTATAGTGTTACACGTGAGGTGGAATGTAGAACTAGCGTAGATCAATTTCAAGAGACCGGGTTTAAATCCCCAAGCCTAAACTCTGAACCGAGACCCACTCACTGGGTGTTGAGTACTGGAATAGCATCACTGATCTTTAGGGAGCAGCACCATATTGTAATTTTTTTCTATCAGCTCAGAATCTACTCAATTTGTAAGAGTTCAGGAGGCCGCAAAGGTGGGTTTTGTTTTTGTTTTTTGGGTTTTTTTTTGTAACTAAAGTCTTTCTGTTTTCTTGGCAAAATTTTCTTCTTCCCATTGCTTGTTGGACTGGAAATTCTTTGTCATTTAGTCTTAACTGGATAAGATTTTCATATAAAAATCCCTATGTATTTATATGAAAAAAAAAAAATTTAAAAATTCTACAAAACTGAATTAAGAGAGCAAAAAAAACTGTAAAATTATATGGAATGTAAAAGAATAGGCTAGTTCTACAGATAAACTGTCATTTTTTAAGAAGTATATGCCTAATTTTATTCCTGTTTTAAGTCTGTTTCTGGTATAAATTAGGTTAAATATTCCATAATCCAGGTCTCATTTTCTCCCATATTCTAAAGGCTTTTTTCTGAAATGAAGTGTGTTATCATAAATAGGGGGAAAATTAGCTAAAACAGTTTGCCTTGAAATCTGCCACGTTTTTTAATTATCCCAGCCAGTTCATGCTCCATAATTCATACGTAGAAATGTATTTCTTTCCATGGATCTGCTTCTTAGGCTTAGCTAAGTAAGAATCCTACATCCCAAATGCCCACCCAAGGGGATGAAGCATGTGTTTAACCCCTAGACCCTGGAATTAATTTCCCATCAAAATATGGCTCTGTGGTATTGGCGTCTGGCTGTAAATCCTGGGTTAAAACCTTTTTTTTTTTTTTTTTTTTAATTATTGTTTATGGTGTGTATTTGTGCTTTCAGCAATCACAGGAGAATGACCTCAGCACATCAGCCTTGAAATTATTATTTCAAATAGAGTTATATGCCTTCAGGATTAATATTTGGCAATAAGTGCCTTGGGAGATGTTGTAGGTATGTCTGTTGTTGCCACATAACTGCCGTTAGTAATAATGCCGGTTTCCAGTGAAAACCAGGGAGAGACAAGAGCTCACAAATGGTGCCAGCTGCAGATGGGACTCTGCATGGGGCTTGTACCTGGCTATTTGATATACATGTATTTCTTGGCCATCAATCTATGCGGCTACAAGCCCAAAGCGTGTGGCTCATCAGCAGAGCTTGGGGCAGACCGTCAGGAGCTGGACTGGTGGTTGCTCCATTATGAAAGCATGTATTAGTGGGAGTTGTTCTGTCTTCCGCCGCTTCTCCCGACAGGATAAGGCAGCCTGCAAGGGGTGCCCTTGACTCTATCAGAAGCCACTGGTGTCCACATCTCACACTTCCTTTCTGGTGCCATCATATTCTGGCTTTAGTGACAGTTTTGGGCCAAATATAGGTTTTGCTCTGTCTCAATTATGTGCATAATTAAATCAAATTCCCTGTGCGTCTACAACCAGCACTTCACTGCCTAACCCTGTGAGGACAGACAGACCAGCATGGTTTGTTTAGCTGGGTGGCACTGATCTGCACAGGAATTTCAGTTCCACTCGCGTACTCGGCACAATTTTTGTTCTGGCTCCCAGCTGAAAAACTGAATTCCTGTAAAAAGTATGCAACCATTTATAAATAATTAATTACAAAAAGCCAATAGAGCTGAGAAATTGAAACGGTGCAAAGACGTACCATAGAGCAAAAACTGAACGCCATTTTAAAGGCAGATAGGTGAATAGGTGGGAGAAATGAAAATATCTTTAATGTGGTGCACAGTTAGTCTCTAGCAATGAAATCCTGCATGGATATGGCAACTTGCAAACCAAACAAAACAGCCCTAACTTCTTATTCTTGGAGGACACGGCCAGAAGAATATTGGCTACTACTTTTCAGATATGAGATGGAAATTATAAGTAAGGTTAGGTTCTCTCCTTTTCCTGCAAGCTGCTAAAACGTATGCTGGGAGACCAGCTTCCTTCATTGTATCTGGAGGTTCTGCTTCAGTGTGAAGTAACTTAATTTTCCCAGAAAAGGAAATTCAGCAATTAACTCAGCGTTTACAAAGAGGAGTTAATATTCTAATCTTTTATTGGCTTCTGCGTTAATCATAGCTTGCTATGTAAGTAGGATGAGTTGTGTATTTTTTGCATCTCCATATACTTCAGAAAGTTTTTGCACGTGGAAGGGATATACTTCGTCCCATTTGACCGCATGAAAATGCTTTTAATATTCTCTGATGATTGATATTACAAGACATAAAAAAACTATTTCTCCCGAATTTGAAATTGACTTCATTTTTCTGTGGGTTTTTCTTTCCTAACGGATTGTCTATTTGCATAATTTAATTATTAAAACCCAAAATACCTCATTTTAGTAGATGTTGTCAACCGCGTAGAACAGGAAGGATATTAATGGTGTAGAAACATACCCATGAACTTCACAAAACCAAAAGCAGTTTTGAAAAAATTGCTCTCTGCAGAAGCTAATTGCTGTGTGCCCTCTAGAGCTCACCAGAGGAAGCTGAGGTAATCATCAAGAACTGTCTTTTTGTGGGGTGGCTTCCTATCACCAGTCTCTTGAAGACGTATTCAAGCACCCAGATCATCTGTGTGCTCTGAATGTCTGGACTGTAAAACGGATCTATACACCAGATATGATTAACGTTTTATGTCACTACGTATATATCCTTCCAATTACCAAAGTGGCTAATATTACAATACAGATAAACAGAGTAATAGTTCCTGTTCAGAAGACCTTAGTCTAAAAAACTAAGGGAAAACTAAATGGAGTGAGAAGTCCAGTCAATTAAGGAATTTTCAGACCTCCGTGACGATGTCAAAACACGTAGATATTACCGAGCAGCAATCAATTTGTAGGGATTTGCATCTTTTATGGTTCCCTTTCTTTTACCCGGGCACAGCTGGTTCCTGCTCTTGCCCAGGTGCTCCTAAGCCCGGAAAGGAGAACACAGAGATACAGGGTGGGAGCAGACAGAGGGTGAGCATCATTTACGGCCACGGCGTCAGGCAAACTGCAGGGAGCAGAGCAGAGGACTGAACACTTCCTGGCTGAAAAGAGATATTTAAAGCCAACCCACCATCTTCATAGGGTATTTCCCAGCTTGATTCATGCTCTGATCTCAGGAGGCTGTGGTCACACATCTCCTCTCACTATGGCTGAACCAGCAGCAGAGATGAGTGCAGCCTGCCTAAATACTTGCTGATGCACTCCTGCCAGAGATCGCTGCCCATCTTTTACCACCCTCAGGACCACACCTAGACATTACTCCTTTATTCTGAACAGTTGTTTTACTCGAAGCTGCTTTATTTTACTTAAAAAGAGTTTAAGGAAAGCCTGACTATTTTAACCAAGCCGGGTGAGTGGGTTGTGGTGGTGGCTGGGGACAGCAATTTGCGGTAGAGAGGCAGTGAAGGTGGAAAGTGGCTGGGGCTGTAGAGGAGTTAAACTCTTTGGCTGGCTTTGCTGCAGGTGGAGCAGGGTGTGCGACTGCAACCCCAGGCAATAAGCAAAACACCCTTTACCAGAAGCCACTCGTAGGCCAGGGTCTTTTTTCTCAGCCAAGCAGTAACCTGGTTGCTCTACTGGCCTCACACAGGAGGTGTGTGGAGAAAGGAAAGAGGAGAGCAACTAGCTTACCTTTGGTTGGTTGCCTAGGCACAGATAAAAAAGAAAAAAAAAAAAAAAGAAGATTTGAAAGCTCAGTCTGAAAATATTGGCCTGTGGTTTTAGCAGTTCTGTCCTAAATCTCTCAATACTGCTCAGTAACACTTCACCTCACCACTTTACTTAACCTCTCCCTTCTTTTTGCCACATTTCTAGGCCTCTAAGGAGGCTGCAACAATAATTTCTCCCTCACTATGTAAATGTAATTTCATGCACTTTTCCTAGGACTGCATGATGAGTGACTGCTTCCGTGCTGCGGCTCTTTAATTCTTCCGAGCATCCTCAAAAGCACCGAATGCTCTGCACAGCGAATATCCAGTTCTGTTACGCCGAGCAATCTTAGGCTGGGGAGTCCAAGTGAGCTCAAGATGCTGTTTTCCAGGGAAGCGCGCTTGAGAGAAAAGGGGTGTTGCTGCTTATGTTGCGAAGTTTGCATTATGTAGCTGATTAAAAATGAAGGCTCTAAGCAGAGCGCTTGGTTCGTGCTGCTGCCTGAGATTTACTGTAGGGGACCTTAGCGCAGAATTGCTTAAAAAAGAATAAGTGGCACTCATGCTGGTCTATCCAGGATTTTGCAATCTTTAGTGAGACAGAAAAGGGCTGGATTTCTTTCGCTGGGTTTGCTGTTTTCCTCCTGTAGTTTTCTTCAGGAGCTGCCACGCGGTGCCCGTGCTGCTGGGGCTCACCTGCCACCCACACGCAGCTGAAGCTTTGAAAACTGCACTGCCGTGAGGCTCATGAACATGTGCATCGAGAAGGTCTTCCTCTTAATCCTCATGGCTTTGAAAGGGAGTTATGGCCAGTTAAAGTGCTCTAACAAAAAACAATACTCTCTTCAGTGGGTTACTCTGTTTCTTTGAACTCACACTAGTTGCTGTATTGGTTTAAATAAAAAAAAAAAAAGGGGGGTGGGGGTGGGGCAAAACGTTCATACGAAGAAAGATCTTTCTGCAGAGAAGAAAAATCATGTGATGTGTTCTAGTGCTTCAGAACCTTCCACTGCTAAAACCTCCTCGTCTTGGTTCCTTGTATAAAAGTCCTATTTCCCTATGCCATAAGGTCTACCTCTTGAAACACACCCAAGTATCTTGTTTCTGCCGTGAAACTACTTTTTTGGGGGGGCAGGCAGGCTTCATGGCAACTCTGACACTGCCATGGAATTCCAGCTTGTCCAGCTACTAGGTGGCAAGTCAGAAAAAAAAAGCTCTCAAGTTTTACTTGTCCTTGTTTGCTACCATTGGTATTTTATTGTAGTACCCATGCAAGTAACTTTGCAGTCATGCTTAATGAATGCATTTCTGTTATAGCCTCTGTGCTGTAAATATCAAGGATAAAATGAATGATTTTGTGTTATCAGCATGAAAGCTGCTACACTTATTTACTCTTATGATTAGGACAGATGGGTTTGTTTATTGGATAATTTTATCAATTGCCCTTCAAAAGTTTCCTCAGAACCTGCCGTGCAGTCCCTGTGGATTGCTTGTCTAAGCTGCAATAAGTATGAGTGATAAATTCTTGTGCTTTCGGGTTTTCTGGTAGTTGAAATGAAGACCTCAGTATTTTCTGCCTAAATCAAGACGTGATCTTGCTATAAGAGGTTGGTAATGCTTTTGAGCCTTGCAGTTTGCTTTCTGGTCGTGCATTACTTAGGTGTAGAGTTGGTTTAAGCCGATTAGGAAACAAAGGGCTGAGCTTTCAAAAGGCACGAGTATTTCTTGAAAACTGGGGTTGGATCTAGGGCTTTTTTGGGGTTTGTTTTAAGTATGCCTCAGTCCGTTCCTCTGGAAGTCACATTCCACCATTGTCGTGCATCACGTAAATCAGCCCTAAATGCTAGTTAGTTCTGCAAATTTGGAGCAAGTCTTGTGTGTTCTTAG
This sequence comes from Rynchops niger, assembly GCA_013400035.1. NCBI lineage: Eukaryota > Metazoa > Chordata > Aves > Charadriiformes > Laridae > Rynchops > Rynchops niger. The sequence goes on along the minus strand of VXBH01000350.1, from coordinate 153,742 downwards.
CAGAGAGAATGAAAGAAACGGATTTTCCCACCAAATGAGTATCATTTTAGTGTTCACAACAGAGCAGTTTTTACAAGATATGAATGTTTTTAAAAGGAACTTTCAGGAAATATAAAATGCACGTCACGTATCTATTATGAAGTGTTAGAGCAAATAAAGCATGCCGTCAAAAAACTTTGTGAACTGAGCACCTAATTTTGGAGTTCAAAACCAATGCAACGATTCCAATTGCATCTCTGTTGCAGNGATTTTGTAGATGCAAGGTAGTAAAATGCCTAAAGACCGCTTGTTTAAATATTTCAAGTGAGTGAATTTCTGTCACAGAGGACTTAGAGAGTGCCTGTGCGACACCGCTGTTGTGCTCTCTGATTGTCTACCCAGGGAGTAAGGGAGCAGGAGCTCGACGCAGGACGAGCCCTGCTCTCTGCCTTGTCACATATCAAAAGTCAAATTTACATTCCCTGCGCTTCAAGTTTTGCTGTACAGTTTAACCTTGGCTGTTTCTTTCTGAGCAGGTGTGAAAGTGAAGAGCTTGATGTTGAAATAAGGAACCTGATAGAGAAGAATAACACTTACCAGTCGCGTGAGGACCCTGAACCTATTGCCCAAGAGAGTCCCAACACTCAGAGAACTTCATGTTCCCTTAAGGTAAACGCAGTCTGCTTTTGCAACGTTTATCTGCCAGGAAGGAACATTCAGGGGATGTTTCCTGTGTGACTTGATTATGCATGAAACTTTTTGATTTCCGAAATGATGCCATGAATTTGCTACACAATAGGGTTTTTTTTCTGATACAGCTACTTTCTGGTATGAGGAAACCTGAGCGAGAAGTTGTGTTTTATAGTGCTTTAAAAGGTTGACTAAATCCACTGATCCTCCAAAGGGCCACCCTCTGTAGCCAGATGTGCCTGTTGGATAACGCCGGTCCACAAAACTGTATACCCCAAGAGCACTGACATTTTTGTTGCTTGTTGCTTTTGGTAGTTCGGCTTTAACTGAGCACGAGCAGAGGTGTGGGGGACAAAGAGCTTTGGGAGTGTCGGAAAGGCTTTTAGATAAATAGGGAGAAAGAAGATGAAAAACGGTGATTCAAACCCACAGTTCTGTGGTATTACAAAGAGAAAATCTTAAGCCACCTGCTAAGCTGGTCATCTTTGCTTGCAGTGAAGCAGCGGTTAACAAGCGCAACAGAAACTTGTTCTAGGTTTCCCTCTCAGTTCCCCTCCTCTGCACTGAAATAGCAAGCTGTTTTTTATGGTGCAATAGAAGGACAAAAGGAAATTCCTGTTTTCTGCAAATGGGGAAAGGGAGGAGCGAGGGGAGTGATCAAGCCACGAATGCCACCCACCTGCAAGGGATGACACGCTCACCTACCTGTGTGACTCCACTACGAGGCAGGGGGAGGAAAGTTCCGAAGGCTGCACCCCGATGCTTGATGCAGGAAATTGATGAGGGGGTAAAGGAGAGATGACTCTCGTCTATGAAATCCAAAATTACACATAGCTCCTTTCGCATGTAAACCACCATCTCCAAAATGACTCATGACCTCGGCGCATGAAGCCAACCTGAGCCTAAAGAGATGCTCCAGGGTCAGAGCAGTGGGATTAGAAAGAGTGAGAGAGAAGCCACAGGAAGGAATGGGGATTCCCAGCCTCAGGGGAGGGATAAGCACTGTGAAACAGAAGTCAGTGCAGAATCAAGTAGCACTGAGCTATGAAACTACAGGGCAGAACAGCAAGCCACATACGGTCTGTGGAAACATCTGGTCCCCCATGTGAGCCTCTCGCCAACACAAGGAGATATAGCAAAGGATCTGGTGGCTGTGGGAAGGAAAAAGAAAGGATGTGCTCACCTCAGCAGTGTCTGTAGGGTGCTTCAGCGCTTCATGTAGAATACCGCGGCAGTATTTCATCTGCAGTGCGTTTATGCCTTTTGCATTCATAGCTCTTGTTTGCCCTTGACAGATCCGTGTGTGTGGTTTTCATAGCTTCAAGGAGAAATATTTCTGCACTAGAAATATACTGGCTCTTTATACTTTTATTTATATTTATTTGTATATATAAATATATATATTTAAATTTATAAATTTATATTTATACTTTTAAGTCAAACAGCTTTTCACTTGGCTGGTTATTGACTTGGACTTCAGGTGAGTGACAGCTTGACAGTCGTGATGATAAGCTCCAACAACCTCAGTATGAGACGCTAGGAGTACATGTATCGGATTGTGTGTTTTGGAAAATGACGTAATATTTTTAACAAACCTACTATATGCTTTCAGTTACAAAGGTTACAAAATAGTATTAAACAAACCCATAAAATGTCAGTTTGTGAAAATAAATGCTGATCTAGACTTAAAAAGAGGATAAAATTCTGTATTTAGGAATTAGGAAGAACTTAATAATGAAACAAAATTGTACCCTTCCCTATAGCGTTGGTCATTCACCAGGCAGTTCTTTGGCAGAGCCAGACCAAGTAATTTTTATTCTGTAACCTTTTTTTTCTGGAGTGAAGAATGTAAGTTGCACACTGCAAAATGGCATTTCCTTCTGAGCTTAAATCACTTTCAAGACTGTTATCTGGAAACATCTGTAAACAAATTACCTTTTTCACCAGGATTTTTTTCCATGAAGATATATAATATTATTGTGGAGGGAGACTCCCCACCAACCTCAAAGCTACTACTAATGGAAATGACAGAATATCATAGAAATAGAATAGAAATTAGTAAAAGGCTTCTAAGCAGTTCAGCCCACTTTGCCTTCGCAGGTGGGGTTGTATGCTGCCACTTGTGAGTTAACTTGGTGCATTTCTGATGGGCAGCAATCCCTGCCTGGTCCCATTTGCTCCCTGGGAAGCTTTTTCCACACCCTGTAGCTGACATGCTTATTGCTGCTCCTCACCGCACTCTCTCTACAGGAGCTTCTGGCTCCCAGCTCCCTGCCAGGGGTTCCTGGCAGCCATGCTCCAAAGTACCTGAAACTGGTTTTTTCCCTGAGCGTGCTCAAATTGATGGCCATAAAAGAGGATGTTTCCCACTTTGCCCCAGTCTTTGAAGTAATACAAGACAGCTGTGAACAAAAGTGAAAGATAAAACTGGTACCACCTGTCACAACGATCAGAACTGCCTGATGAGTTTGGAAAACCACGTGGCCAGTTCTCTTCTGTCACCATTGCCTCTAGCGTGGACAAAAATCATAAATGGCAAGGATATTTCTTCATAGGCTTAGTACATGAGTATGAATGGAGAGAAAAAAAGGAGTGTGAAGAGTGGGAGAATTTAAATGTTTTAAATGAAGATTCACAGACATTACAGGAGGCTTCAGACTATTAGTCAAACCTGCTCACTATAATATTTTCTTAATGCATTTAATCGTGTTTGGATCAGTCACTGTAAAAAAGAGAGCAGTGAAAGCCAAGGGCTTATGTGGACATTAAGGAAGCATTTTTATAGTACACATAGAAAAGAAATTATCAACCATCCTTCTGGGAGGAGCCAGATCTGATCAGCTCTCCAAAGACAGAACGTGATCATTCTTGTTGCATTAATTTCATTTTCTTAAGCCACCGAACTTCACTTGCTCTTCCAGAGAGGAGACTCTACTCTGTTTCTCTCCTTTGTTTTCCATGTTTACTCAAACTATGCTCAAATGTAAAGAAAAGTTTATTTATATTTCGTGGCAGCTGATGCTACAATTACACGTCGCAGCCCAGCAGCAGTAATGACGTTTTGTTTCCTCGTTTGGGATGTGTAGAAGGAATGTGTGAAGATAGTAACTTCCTGGAGAGAGAGTGGAAGTAGAAGTAAGGGATTAGAAATGGAATGAAAAGAGAATGTAAGTTACACTCTTGCTCTAAAACGTGAGGTGGACCCCAGCTAGGTAAAGGCCTGTATGTCTGTGTATTTTAGGGAGGCTATAAAAAGTAACACAACTTTGTCCACTGCAGACTACGATGTGGTTTTACACATGTTTATGGAGAAATCAGAGGCGGTTATACTGTAAGAGGCTGCCAAGTTTGTATTTCTCCGCTCGGAGACTGTTCCCTGCAGTCTGTTTTCTCATGAGCTTTTTTTTTTTCAGTGTAACCAGTAAACGCCATGACACAGACTGACTTTCTCATTTAAAGAGGAAGAGATTAAATAATACGGGAAACTAACGTTCATGCAAGCAATTAGATAGGGATTTATAAAACTTGCTGACCGGTTTGTCACTGCTGTTACATCACATTTAGCAAGTCTTGATTTTGCATGTTAGTGGCACACCACGGTCAACTCTGATTTTTAGTTGTCTGTGGCAAGAGAGTGACAACACCTAGCAAACATAGGCGGCCTTGCCTTTGGACAACACTGCTAAGTCGGAGTTTTCTTCAAAGTTTACTTTCCTGGCTTTTTGTGCAGACCTGTTCACGCTTCGTAGCCACCCTCTTCAGCTGTCATTTTTGCTTCCTGTGAAGCTTCCTGAGTTTCCTGTGACTGGGTAGCACTGGGACAAATTTTCCTCCAGAATCTTTAGTTGGTCTGGTTATGTTTTGCAGGCTTGAAAATTTTAGCAGCAATCTGAATGTTGGCTTGGATCTGTAAACAGTTTTTTAGGTTTGCGACTGCATTTACAGTCTGCTCTTAAACTACAATTCTCCTGGCAATTTAAAACTGCGTATTTGATTCAATAGCTTCAAATCAAGTATAAATACCTTAAAAATATTTTTCTCTTTTTGACTTCTGAAGTCTAGTAGTTGTAAAAAAAGAAAAAAGAGTCCTTCTTTCAAGGATTTTTATATATCTCAGACTTCTGAAGTGCTGCTGTACAACTAAGTGGCTCTTCATTGTGTGGCAGCAGAGTGATAAACAAATGTACTGTCTTTATCTACACAATACCAAAGAAAACGAATGTTGTCATCTCCTTGTCTTTCTTTTCAGTGCTATTAACTGTTTTCACGGAGAGAGACAACAATGCTGCTTTAACCTCTCCCGGTTTTTGCTGGAAGGATGCCACCACCTCTGAAGAGCTTGAGCTTTTGTTCCCTACTCATCGACATTTTTTCTGTTCACGTAGATTTCAGATGTAGTCTTTTTCCAATACCCCGTACTGGTCTTAGGTGGCAATCAGTACAGAAAAGGGACTTGTGAGGGAAGGACCAAGGAACCCATCTTCCACTGAGCTGCTGGCCCAGCTGAGCCACACCGTTGTTCTTGAGCATGTTGTTACCCTTGAGATGTATTTCCCATCAAATCTCTTAAAAGGCATTTGACTTTAGGCACTGTGCGCAGGGGCATCAGCGTTGGCTGTACGAATGCTAAGCTTGCCGAGCTAGGCACTGAGAAGTACTTAATCTCATTTCTAGTCCGTCACGTTTTGTATAAAAACGCTGTCATGGAAAGCAAGAGCTAAAAGGGTGCCTTCTCTTCTTCAGGCTGATAAAACCGGTAGGACTGTACCAGGCCAGCGCAAGGTAGCGGGACGTTGTGAGAAGACAATAAATAATTGCTGTTTGTGTCATTTGTTCCTAGCGACAGTACCCTCTCCTTCAGCAGCTGACTCTTGACTCCTCATGCGCCCTGACTTCAGTACAGTCAGGACATGCAGTTATGCAGTGACAGCCTGCTAGTGGATGCTGCAGACGTGGCTGTGACCAGCAGACGGGCAGACCGTGGGCGAAAGGAGACATCACCATTCTCTGATCTGGCGCTAACATCTGCGTGACCTCTAGCATTCGGTTGGCCTGTTTCCCTGTGTGTACAACAGGGCTATTGCCTGCTTCCACAAAGAGCTTTGAACTCGTTAGGTGTAAGCTTTGCTTTGATATACACTTTTAATAACATCATAGCGCTCGGTCTCATTTTTAATATGTCTGGTGCTTCCTTTTCCTTTTCCACTGTGGGGATTTTTATGGTTTAGCTATCACTACGTTCTCTCAAGTAGCACGGTATGTTCATTCGTTTTAGAAGTTGGCCTTCTCTCACGTCTGTTTCCGAGAGGATGGCCTTCCTGTCTCAGTCCACCTTGCTTTGGCGGTACGGAGGTTTACTTTGTCTCATTGCCTGACAGTTACTGGGTCAGATTTCTTGCAATAGATGAATTGCGATGGAAATGTCAAGAAATGCGATTGTGGGAATTGCTGTTGTGTTATCAGCCAGTAGTTCTTCCTTCTTTAAATGGATGCTGAACCCAGGAGGGATATGCTCAAAGACTAGTTTTGGTATAGGTACAGATGAAATTCTTTTATTTTCTAATGGGTTGGATGACTCCTATGGAGAATGTAAAATGACTTTATTAAAATAACATTTAGTTTTTAATTTCACTCTCTATACCCCACGAGTTTTCCAGCCACTGAATAAAGCAGGAAAAAATAAAAACAACAACAGGGTAGGGAGGATATATTTCATATGCAAATATTATAAAACAGTAGCTTTCTTCCAAATTGTGTTTTGTATCTTGCAAAAAGAGGAATTGCTTCGTCACACGTTATGAATGAGAGATCTGGAATGTGGCTGTTAAATTCCAGCATTTTCCAGGATTACTTTACTTTGTCTAAATCCTTTTTTTGGAAATTGAATGAACTCCCACAGAGTTATGTGATTTTATGTCAAATTTCACAGACTAGCTTTCATTCATTCCCTTCTTTGAAACGGAAATAAGCAACATCTGCCCCCGCTGAAAAACCCTCAGAGCCAGAGATCTTTCCACAATAAGGAAAATTATTTTTCTTTCATGCTTCCTCCTCAAATCCATCATTATTCAGAATTCCAGGACTGAAGGTGACAATACTTTGCACTTTTCCCTTTTGTCCTGGCTTCATATGTGAAGTCTGTGGAAGCTTTTCCCGTGTTAATCTTTCCTGTGACTTTAACTTGGTAAGGTTAACCTCTTTTTCCAAACTCAAAACTAAGACTCAAGTTTCAAGTATTGGGTATATTGAGTACTCAAGTGAAAACCTGAGTAGCCTGAAGCTCGATCCATGCTTACATAAGGTAAGTACTAGAACTGCAAATATGCTGTCCTTAGGAGAAGAATAGCACCGCCTGTCATTCTTCAACTTTGTGTAGCTTTTCTTCAGGGCAAGTAAATCCATTTTCCAATTGTGGTTTTCCCCTAAACACCGTGGGGTTTGTATAGGTGTGCTCTTCCCCCATAGCCGTTAACAGCTATGATTCCTTTGTAAGCATGACTCACTAATTTTTCGATCGTGATAGTTCACGCTGTCGTGGTGTCACTGAATACTTGTCATACTTACGTAAGTCCCTTTTTACAATTGAGAGCAGGGATAAAAAAACCCTGTCCTCTTATTTACTGAAAAAACATAACCTTCCTTTCCTTATACATGCAACTTCCTCTCTCGGGGCCAGTCGATTGCGATTTACATCCACACTAAGCAGAGTACTGCCTTGCCCGGCATATTAGTCATAGGCAGTGTGCTTCAACCCTTCTGGGAAGCCCCAGCCAGGAAGGAGGAAAAGGTTAAAAATCAGAATTCCACCCTTTATTTCTGAACCTCAGCTGCTTCCCCAGGCAGAACTCATGGACCTTTTGGGTCTTAACGCAATTCTCCTGCTCCTTTAGCCACCGTAAAGTATCTGTTTCATTTATCTTCTTCTTCCAAAGACCCGCAGTGAAACAAATGCTCAAGGCCATCTTGGATGCACATGGGCAGGTGTGAGTGATGTGGAAGCCCCAGCAGACCCACTAGAAGTAAGTGACTGTTTTGGCCCTCCTCTGAAGCGCTGTCTGATTAACAGGAATGGCTTGAGCTGGGGCGGGGACCATGCGTGTCACTTCGTAGATTGGCAGTTATGGGTTCATTTTGGTGTTCCAGTAGATTTGGCTGAATGATTTACGCTGTTTAAGAGTAGAAGAAAATGTTAGAAATATTTTTGGGTGTGGCATTCTTAGAAAGAAAACCTTCCCTNAAAAAAAAAAGAAAGTATCTTGTCAATTTAATTTGTTGTACAAAGGGTAGAAAGTGGTTCATTTTAGTTACCCAACAACTTCTGTGAGCAGCATTTGGGCCAGTCGGTGCCAAGTGTATATATATAGTGGTTAGATTTGCGAATTGTCCTATTCACTTTAATAGGACTCTATAAATATGCTCTTAAATACATGCCTAAGGCCCAGATTCCAAAAACAATTCAATGCATGAATAACTCCATTGACTTCCAGGTAATTGCTTCAGATACTTTACATTAAACATGTCGATGAACTTCTACAGGAAGAGGGATGAAATGTCTTCTGGCATGGAAGTCAAGCGCTCCACGTTACAGCTCAGCAGGACTGGCCATGGGGCAAATACGTGGTCAGGATTTTTGCCTGTGGAAAGACAAAACAAAACTATACTTTGATCTTCTTCACTGGCATTTGGCATTAAATTCTCTAGCTGAAAAAAAAAATATATTATTTCAGGGGATTTAAGACCTCAGAAGTGCTCACGCTTTTATTCTAGTTTCTCATATATCGGTTGAGAATTTAGGTAGGAAAAAAAATCCCTGACCAGGTATCTGAACATATTATGGGGTTTTTTTACGAGCATGTATCTTTTTTCCAGTACAGTTTTCTTGATACATACGTATATCTATATATGTCTAATAGATCACATGTTTGTTTTCATGACACTCCATAGAAACTTCTCGGAAATTATGATATCCGATATTGCCATTATAAAAATAAGGATTTAGTTGCTGCTGTCCTGCATAGACAAAACTCCACGCTTTTTCTTTAAAAAAAAAAAAAAAAGGAATAATTGCAGACTGATTTCCTAATTACTCCAAATTTCCTATTAATTTTCTGTATCACTTGTTTTGAACCCATTGTGCTCAAGGTTATTTCCATGGGCCTGCAAGCACTTAACCACGGGCAATACTACTAATTATTCTAGTTCTTGTAAATGAAGGGAATTACTTACGCCCACTTCAACTTATGCTCAACTCTTGTGGCTTGTACAACCATCTGTAAGTGAATTGAAATCCTATTTTGTCTTCTATGTCTCAGATGGTACAAATAGATATCATTTTATTTATTTCAGTGTCCATTTGCATAATGCTCCAATTAAAACACAGGCTAAGCAGGGTTAAAGCAGATGTATACTTCAGAGTCTGCTGTCAGCAGGTGTAAAGGTACTGAAATACAAATGCAATGTAAGAAAATGTTGCTGCTTCGGTTTCTTTACATGCATGCGGCGTGGTGGATGGGAGCTTTATATGATAATCTTGACTTGAAGAGAGGATGCTGAAAATATTCCTTTTTGAATGTTTCTTTTCTCCAGTCAAGGCACGTATTACTGACCAAAAAGAACATTATGTCAGGCAATTCTCTGGAACAACAGATCGTATCACTGGAAAGACAGAGACGACAGGTAATCTTAATTTACCCTTAACCTTTACAGCTATAACCTCTGAGACAGACATTACAATATCACTAATATGCCCGGGGCAGGAACCACTGAATGTGTCGTCACTGTTACACCGTTTATGCTGCAGTTGGTTTTACCCCCCAGTCCAGAAAGGCCTCTGTTTTTCCTGTGGGAATCTCATCCTGTGCTCGTGAGACAATTTCTCTGCGGAGACTTTGTGCTTTGCATTTCTTCACAGCCCAAGTGTGCAAGCACTTAAAATTGTGTTTCAATTAGTTCCTATAGTCCTACTTCTCTCTACCAAGCAAGGGAGAGTTATATGTGGAGACCTGTTCCTAAAAACAAATGATGACTTACTGTAATGTGGCTATGAATCTAGAAGAGCAGAGATTTATACAGTACAAAAGGTAGATTTTTTTTAAATGACGACTACTGTAAAGGCCAAGGAACCACTGTGAGTAGTAGCCAGTAGTTACTGGTCGCGGGTAGGAGCAAACTGTAAGCCGTTCTTTTGCAGAGCATCCTAAAGAGTGGTCCTGTAGCCTACAAAGCAAAATGCTTTAGAGGGACTTATTTGGCTTTCTCCAGCAGAAACACACACATGCTGACTTCTCTCTTGCCACTTACACGCGTGGTGTTAGCCAGTTTTCCCATCTTGCATGCGTATCCTTGCTCGGTTTAGTGGTACTGAGAAAGGCAAGTGGGGTTTGCACCCAGTAGTAATCAGGGTCAATAGGAGTCTTCAATTCATTTGTCTGAAGTCAGGGACCTTCTAATTGAAAATGTGTTTATGGAACTTACAGCAAACTAACAAGAAAGTCCTTGGCCGTTTAGCAGTTACATCTTGGGGATTTGTACAGTGTTGGAAATGATTCACCTGTAGCTTCTTATTGTGTATTTGACTGTTACTTCCTGAACATTCATGTCCTTTAACTGAAATACCAAAGCACTGGCAGATGGGCCATAACTTGTCAAACCTTAAACTTGCTTTCTCTGAAATGAGCTGGCCGGATAACAAGGAGGTTGCGAACACTTGTAGCTGGAGGATTAGAATGCCAGTCTATTTCTTATTTATTGGCAACGTTGAAATACGGGTTATTTACTGTGACTTCCTGATAATTACAGCTTCTGGAGGTGAACAAGCAATGGGATCATCAATTTAGACGTATGAAACAGCTTTATGAAAAACAGGTAACAATGTTGACTGCTTCTATTGGAATATGTATGCCAACTGCAGATAGATGGTTAAGTCTGTGCTTAAATACCAACTAGCCACGGCTATAATAAATATCTTAGGGGGGAAAGGCATCAGGTTTACTTTGTCTTTAGCTCACAAATTAAAAAAGCTTCATCACATAAAAGTGAAGCTAAGGTGTGTACAATCTTCAGTAGGGCAAAACAGCAGGGCATTTCTAAAATAGTAGGGACCAGGGTGGACATAACAGCAGAGATCTTCATGCCCTCCACCAGGTAAAAAAAAGTTGCCCATGTTTCAGAGCATAATTAACTGAAAATTAGCCTGCGGTACCTGGTGTGCCCAGCCACTGATCTACACCATCACGTATCCGTTGGTTCTTGTCCCATCTCTTGTGGCTGGCTCGTGAAGCCTGGGAGCTCACTGGGGCTCCCTGCAATGAGGGAGCTCTCAGATAATTCCTCCACGAAGGCTGTTTGCCATAAGCAGAGAGACTTTTTTGCTTTTGAGAAACTGTTCTGTACAAAAGCTCTTCAGTAAAATAATAAATTGTAAATAAATACTCTTTATTCCCATATTTGTCAGGCCGACAGTGGCATAGCTTTCAGTCCTGCTTGCAGCTGTGTGGCATCTTTGTTTCACTTTGCCTAGTGAAGCTGGCTGCTTACAATTTTGCCTGGTATTCCAAAATCCATGTTGGTTCTGACACTTCTCGTCTCCTGTTTCCTTCTATGAAATGGAATTTTGCAGAATGGCCTCATGTGCTTATCAGGAAAATTTTCTCTCTAATGTTTTCCAGTAAGCTTTACTAAGAGTTGGATCATTTATTTGATTGACTTTTTTTTTTTCTTTCCCCAAAGAGAAGAGGAATTTAAATGGCTCTTCCTCATTTAATATGGGACCCTTTTATGCCTCTGGCTAGATCATTTGTTTGTGCAGCACTGCAGGAGCCCAAATTGCAAAAAGGGGGGGGGGGGGGGGGGAACCCAAAACATTAAAATGGAAAATTCATTTGGAGGAACAGACCCATGGTAGCTGTCCTTTGGCAGCAAAGCAGTGCAAGACCCAACTGGGTTAACACCAACAGAGAATTTGCCCAGAATCATTAAGAATCTCCCCTGCAGACAGAGCAGTGGAGCTTGAGGGTGGGGAGGGGGAAGTCGGTGGCTGGGGACTGTACACGCAACCAGATCCACTCCTTTATGTTGATACGCTGTGAGCTCAAAGGGTTTGAAAGTGCCTTCAAGGTGCTGTGACTTTCAGGGCCCCCAGTCAGCCCACCATGCTCTGTCACTTGCTTTTCAGCTGGCAGAAATGAAAGCAAAACTGGATGTGTCAGAGAGGAGAGTCGATGAGCTGGAGGAAGAGAGACGTCGTCAGCATCCCGAAGGCGAGAGGTTGCAAGCCCTGGGCAGAGAGAAGCCGTTGCAGGAAGCGGTAGGAGGCTGCACGCCGTTACCCGGGTTGTGCTTAGTGCCGAACGCTTTCTTGTCTTTCCTCTTTCTCATCTTGCGAGTGGCAGGGCGTGGGCTGTTGCACAGCCATGAGGTGAGATTGTAGTGTGGAGTGCTCTTCATTATTGTACCCAAGGCAGTGGCTGATCTTCTGTATGGTGAGAGAGCGATGTATAGAGAGAGTCATTGCAATAGAAGTTGGCAGAGAGCACAGCATTACTGTGCGTGGGGGCGTAAAGAGCAGGTTCATATGAATACTGCGGAGACTTCCTTCCTCGCTGTTCAGTTCAAGGTGAATTTCTTTGTGAAGGAAAATGGTACGGTGATTTCAAATGGAATAGGAATGTCATTGCAGATGTTGCACAAAGTGCTTGGCGGTAAATACTTGAAGGAATGAATTCAGCTCCAGATGCTCACTTTTTGGTGTTGACAATACAGGCTTTTATATGTGCAGTAGCTATCTCAGCTACCCGTAAATATTAGCGATGGAGTCAGTGCAGTCATTAGGGCTGAAAGTGCCTGGGCTGACTGCTATAGAGCAGCGTTCACCTCTCCCTGGGAGGAGCTGGGCGCCTCTCGCAGGACCCCTTAGGCACTTGCCTTCTGTAGGCATTTGCCTCTAAAGTTAGATCCCTAAGCTAAATTCCCGCCACAGTAAAACCCCCAACCTGAGCAACTGATGAATATATCCCCAATGTATACACGAAACTTTGTGTATATAAGCGTTTTATAAGCACCACAGAGTGGTGCTTCCTGTTCTCATTCTGCTTCATGGTGTCACACACTTCAAAACCTCTTGTAAGAGTTTTCTGGATGGTGCTCTGATGGCTGAAGTCGGGCTTCTCTATTCGCTTGATAACATGAAGCAAACCTGAAAACAAGTGTCAATCGCTTCGCTTCCAGGCTCAGATAAGACATAAGTTAGCTGCTGCTGGAAAAGAAATGCAAAACCCTTAGCTTTTATCTTCATAAGCAGAATATTCATCTTACTTGCTTATCAGTTACGTTATGGTCTTAGCTAAGCACGTGCCTGAATTCCAACCAATAGGACTGTTTACATGTTTTAAAGCAAACTATGTTGTTATGTACTTGCTGAATCACTGCCTGTATTTGCTCCAAGTGTGGATTCGATGCCAGACAATCCATCTTCTTGTTCGTATTACTAAGGTTTTTACTGGCTGCCCTTTAATATATGATAGCTGTGAAAAATAGTCCTAGCTACCTTTTTGAAAAGGTAAGGATGAGCAGTATGCTTTTTTTACTACATACATGAATAATGAACTAAATGGCAATATAATCCAAAAATCTCATATGGGGACAGTTTAACCTGCATGGAACTTCAGCCTTAGATCAGAAGTTTCCTTACAAATTATATACTCAGCCAGTAAGTGCTTCTATTTACTCTGAATTTCTTTACTTTTTGGATGTCATGCAGGGATGCAGGAGATCTGCACCTTTGCAGAGGTAGCTGCTAAAAGTAGAGATTTTTGAATGAGCATCGGGGATTGTAACACCCGTGTCAGCAGCTGTGCCAACTCCAGTTATCCTGTGCTGCCCGCGGGGCAGGCTGAAGAAGCAGCTGTGCGAGGGGAAGATTCAGAAAAATGCATACAGTTGTGTTCAACTTGAAAGCACGTGAGCAGGCTTCTTGCTTTCACGTTCGGCAAATGCAGAAGAGGCCCAAGCTGACAGATCTACCGAGATTAGGTTTTTAGGCCTTTATGGTTTAGGGTTTTTTTTTCTGTAGCAACTGTCATTCTTCATACCAACATTCGGTTTTATATATATATGTGTGGGTGTGTGTATACATTTTTTTTTTTTTTTTCATTTTCTTGAAAGGTAACAACCCTTCCTTTTTTAAATGTTCTGCTTACACCCCTGTAGCCGTGGAGTTGGGATGGGCTGTACAGGACAGATGGTCAGAGCAAAGCAATACGATGTTTGCTCTCTACTTGCTTATCTAGCCCAGCAGCCTGCCAGTACCTTTTAAATTTGTTTACTCAGAGTGGCAGTTCTCCGGGTGTTCTGCTGAGCCATTTAGGAAAAACAGCAGCACCAAGCAACGCAGATTGCCTGCTGCTGCTGTCTTACAGAGCTATTTATTTATTTATTTATTTTAATGTGTCTGGAGGTATGGCTCTCACAGAATGATAATATTGTGAATTTCATCTGTCCCCATGTCCTCCATGGCCCTCAGTGGAAAACCGTTCTGGAGATTTAATTTTTTTTTTTTTTTTTTTTTCTCTCTAGGCATGACCTATAGACAGGAATCAAAGACCAACATAGTCACTGGAAAGTCTAGGGTGCCATAATACCTAAGATTCAGTGTCGAATAAGAAGCAATAAGGCAAAAGAATTCAGATGGTTCAAAAACTTGAACAAACTGGAAATCGTTAGTTATGAAAATAGCCCTGTTCCCAGAGGTGTCAGCCTCCAAGAAGGAGGATGTGTGCTAGAAGCTAGGAAAATAAGATGGCAAAGGTGAAGAGAAGAGCATAGCTAAAAGTCTGTATGGATATTAGTGTTTTGTTTTGCTTTAATATTTTAAAACATACACGTACGCACCAGCTTGAGCTAGCTCCTGGCTGAGTTTTGGTACTTAATGCAAAGACATCTTGCTAATCTTGCCCAGTTTTTGGATAAAACAAAATGTTTCAACTAACTCGGAACAAAGGAAAAGAAAGCTACCTCACGCGTAAGCAATGGTTTCCTCAAGGGTGCTTTTCAGTGGCTCAATTAGCACACGTTAATGCACTTCTCATGAGCCCAAACCTTAAATGCCTAGTCGCTGTCTGCACATAGAGATGTGCCTGTTGCATGGAAAAAAAGCATTCATATGATGTCGTGTGCATGTGATTGTTGGATCTCTTTTTTTTNTTTTTAAATTTTTTTTTTTTTTTTTTTTTTTTTTTTTTTTTTTTTTGGTAGAATGGGCCATTCTGTTTCATGTATCTAAACAGCTTTGGTTTAAGACAGTCTGGCAAAAGCGGGCCGGTGAGGGATGTATTACCCTGCGAAAGAAGCTTACACAATGACTTTTGCTTCAGGGGCTGATTTGGATCTTAGCTCCCTTCCCTGAAAATTGGAAATAGCCGCACTGAAAGTGATAGGAGAAGAGAATCAAACTTGAAGTTTTACAAATCTGTCCTAATAATTCCTATAATACCATCTTAAAAGACTAGTGTGTAAATCCTGTTGCAAGGAGGGACATCTACCTGGTAGTTTGCTGGGGTGGCAACAGCGTGGGCGCATGCACTAAGAAGGGTCAAGCTCAAGTCAACAACTGCGATGAGGTCAAAGAAAGTGGATTTTTAAACCTTGCTTGGTAATTCTTGAGCAGGCTGAGACCTGCCTCAGTCTCTTGTGTAGTGGAAAAAGCCCTCAGACTATGTGATACTGAGGTATGGTTTTGTCTTTAATGTTGTATGACACTGGGAATGGCTGGGACACCACCAGCGTTTAGCCCTGGCCTTACACTAGGAGTATGTAGGAGTAATGCAGGTACCGATCTGCTTGGCCTGACAGCTTTCTCCTGCCTTTGTGCAACTTCAGACTGTAGAGAGCAGGGATTTAGTCTGGTATGTTGTCTTGGTCTCATCATATGGTGAGTGGTCAAAACTATTTCAACAGACTCTATCATATCTGGGTTTTACTAACCATCCGCCTTCCTGTTGCCTCCCTTCCCAGCTGTGTTTGGGACAACAAAAATGCAACGCATCTGCCAGACAGCAGATATGCTGAAAATGATTCTTGAAAAATGGTTCCATCTGCATTTCAGCAGCATCTCTCTGTATTTTTGCATCCCAGGAAGAAACAAAGGTCCTTAGTGAAGCTCTTCAAGAAATGAAGGAAGAGAACAAGCTCCTGAAGCAGAAGAATGCCTCAATGATCAGGAAGAAAGAACACTATGAGTGTGAAATAAGTCGCCTCAATAAGGTATGAACAACAGTGAGCCACTGACCAGGACCTCTTCCTTTAATTCTAGGGTCTGTGTTGTCAAGCAGTGACACTACTAGGCTCCCATCTTTTCAATCCTGGGTGAACAACCTGTTCATGGTAGCAAACTCATGGATCACCATTTGTGAGCTGGGGAAACAGGCAAGAACTTACTTTAGCTAATACCTGCGCGGCTGTTCTTGGCAGGTAGTAGGCTTGCATTGGAAAAAGGAAAGTTAAGAGAATCTTTTGCTTCTCCTGTGAAACCTCTCTCTACACGTCATATCTAAGCCCTTTCTACGTTCTCCCTCCTTCAAACAACAGGGAAATGGCACAAAGAAACTTCCGTGTGCATCCAGTGAAAGACTGTGGTTAAGAAAAAAATTCAGACAGTTTAAAAATTGTTGTTGGACGTATACTCTGTGTTTGAGAATAATGGCTTCTCTTCACAAGACATGCTCCGGTCTTACTTTTTTATACACATATGTGTATACATTCATACATGTAACTATTATGTGTATATATGTCTCATTGAGGAAATTGCTGTAAAATTGCTAAATGGGATTATTTTTTTTTTTAACTGAGGGAAAGTAATAAATGTAACTTTGTTTAATCAAAAGATCACATAAAGCAGTGGGTGTTTTCTAACAATTTTGTATTTTATGGTGAACCACAAACACTTCCTGAGGAAATGCACTGCAGTAACCATTGCTGTGTAACTTTCAGTGATACACAAGCTAAAGGGCCGTGATGTGCAAAAGTCAAGGCAAAAAAGCAACGCTGTCATATTAAAAAGTCTGACAGAAGGTATGATCCTCTAACTCTTTTTGAAATGCATTGGCAGGACTTGCTCAAGGCCTCAGCGTAACTTTCCTTCAAGGTCTTGTTTGTAAAACAACTTATTTCAATGTTTTATTTTGCTCTCTTATCTTATGATGTGGTTGGAACTAAGACAGATGGGTAAACAGACCATTCTTTTAAATGAAACATCAATTTCACGTAACACGCTTTCCCACGGGTAATTTACTGATTTTCTGTGTTTTTCTGTCCTTCAAATCTCTTCTCGTGAATGCACATAAGACTGGAAGGGACCCTCTGTGCCCTTTTAATTTTAGTCTCCTGGAATTGCAGGTTCAGTGACTTCAACTTCTTACAAATTCTCTAAAATCAAACAACTTTACTTAAGTATTAAGTAAAAAATACTTAACCTCCTTCTACTGTACTTCTGTTGGAAGGCTATTCTGGAACTGTAACCCTTCTTTAGTTAGACGCTTTCATCTGTTTCGACTGGGCTGAATTTATTCTGGCCAGATGACATTCATTTGTTTTTCTGGTAGTGGTGTCAAACAGATCTGCTTCTGTCATCTCTGTGAAGCAGAACTGTCCTCTAGTGAAAATACGATCGCTCTCAGGGCCGCTTGCTCTGTCCTTACAGCTACAGAGACCACTCGTATTTTCACTAGAGATTAGCTAAGCTGACCCAGCTCTTTAGGTCTTTTAAAATACAACTATGCCTGCTAGTATGCACGTTTTTTATCTCAGTCATTTTTAAACTGCTTAGTTCTCAATTTCTGGAAGATACTACTACTTGTTTCTAAGTGAGTTAACCTTTTTACTTTAAGCACATTGACCTTTTTACTTTTGGCTTCATCCAACTTTGATCCTGTTATCAAGAGTACCCAAAATATAGAGTCCGATCTGACCCTACTTTGATGTCTGCGGCATGAAACTGATGTTGCAATGCCAGAATAGTTTGCAGTGCTGTATCCTAAGATTATGGGCTTTCACGTGGCTCTTTCCTTGTTCACCATATAGTTCAAGTACCACCCAAATTTCTGACTCATTTCATAACTTTGCTGCATCTCAATTGTTATTTAAACATAGACTAATAGTCTGTAATGTATTTCACCTGATAAGAACATCTGCTTATGAAAGACATCAGGTTAAAGAGCCCATTACTTAACGCCTTTCTCGGAGGTGCTCAATACTCAATTGATGGGCCCTGGGCAACCTGACTTCCTTGTCACAGCTCTGAGCAGCAGCTTGGACCTCCGGAGGTCACCCAAATGAGTCTCGTGTTTCTGTGATTGTCAGCAAGATTGAGATGTATCCCACGTAGAGAGGGGGAAGAAGAAAAGCACGCTTCACTTGTCTTTGTCCTCAGCAGGACACTTCACAAAGCACATGCCTGGGAGAGGATCTGGGCTGCGGTCAGCCGGGGAACGTGTCACATGTACCACAATACTGTCCGACTTCACTGACTCTGCTGCTGCTGGCCATCCATGCCCAAACTAAACACTAATGTGAAGCTTGTCTTTATTAATTTTTTTACTATTTGTGCAGAGCACAGCAATGTCATAGCCTAAAAGGGATCAGCAGTGGCTCAAAGGGGGCAAAAGCAGGATTAATCAGTAAGCTATCTGCATCTTCATCCTCCCATGTTTATGTTCAGCCTTATTTATGTATTGACATGCCACACAAACTGCCACTATTATACTAGTTTCTCTTCTGCACAATTCTTAGGGACAGTAGCTCATCAGATAAAAAGCCTTCCTTTTCTCTTCTGTGATCTCCGTGGGAAGCGCTAATTTATTTTTTTTTTAATTTCTTTTTTTGTTGGCCTTTTTGTAATTAATCCTAATCCCTTGGGTTACTTGGGATACTGGTTCTCCTGATGGACCATTTCCCTCTCTGCCTGTTCCCCCTCCAAATTATCTTCCCCCCTTCCCAGGTGGTATGAATGGAGTGTGGCTAGCAAGGGAGAGCTGGGGATCATTAGTAGCAATTGAGCTTCCTAAAATGGCTGAAGTTAGCTGAGTCCGTCTCATACTTGAGAGACCCTGAAAAGTACTGACTGGTGAGTATTTGTGCTAGAGTCAAA
>VXBH01000350.1:121462-134916 GCA_013400035.1 Rynchops niger | reverse complement strand
AAAAAAAAAAAGTAAAAATATATGTGTAGTGTGTGGTTATAGACAGAGAGGGGTAAGAGTAATTTAAAAATTATTCCAGTCCAAGGGAGAGTTGTGTAATACTGTTAGGAATAAACAAAATCAGCAAAGAACTATGGCAGAATTTGGCTGAAAAATAGAGTAAGAGCGTTGCCAGAGCAGTGTGTGTATTCATAACTCCCTCTAGTGACAAGCTGCAGAGACTACCGAACTTCCTCTCGACTGGAGGGTTTACTGCAGTTCCAGTTGAAGAAGCTTGTACTCTTCGTGCAAAAAATGTTTCAGTCAGCCTTTACTGAAGTCACGTTTTTAGGCGATCTTTGAACGTTGCTTTTATGTCCTTGGCATTTTTGTTTGCTGGCTTTTGGCCTCAGCTGAGGTTCGACACCTGTCTTTGTTTTCCCAAATTCTGACTTGCACGGGGAAACGGTGTTTATAAATGAGCTTTGCAGCTGTGATTTCCATAGGTAAATGTTGGTTTTAGTTTTAAGCAAAAGCAAGGTCTCCTAGATTAAACTGTCTCCAAGTCATGAATGTAGAGTGGGCACTTTGAAAATTTTGACCTAGTCGTGCATATCTGTTATTTACAGGGTTTATATCCGGCGTATATAATTGAAGTAACTGCAAGTGAAGGGAAATCCCCCACGAGCCCGTGACTCAACCTAATCTGTTTATTTAGAGAGCAAACGTTCTAATAATTTAAAAGGTTGGGGTTTTGTTGGGGTTGGTTTTTTTGGTGCAGTGAATCTCTGTGTAGTAATTTTGCTCTTTGACGCTGCAGGCCCTTCGGGATGCGTTGAAAAAGCAGCACTCGCCTGTTCTTGGGACTCCTGCAGAGAAGGGTGACAGGAACAGCCTTGAGGACATGAGAACCCAACTTGAAGTTCTCAAACAGCAGGTAAGAAGAGCTGGAAGTAAGCCTGGATGGATTTCATACAGCATAATTTTGTCTTCTCTTACAAGAATTGTGCCTGGTAGCCTTGCTATGTAGAACTTTTGAAAGGAAGAACCAGTTTAGCCACAGCCCATTCGAATGGTGTTTCCTAAGATGCTGTCTTCACAGCAGTGTCCACGAAGTGAAACTGAGTCCTCGCAAACGACTGGTGCAAGGTCATATGTAGGACTCAAATCAGCAGAATGGCTCTCCTGACTCTTGGAGACCGTCCTGCCAGCTCTCTGCTAGGGCCTGAATTGCATCCAGCGGGAATGCTAAATTTCATGAGTTACTGATTAATCTGTTGATTATGTCTTCCGCTCCTTTTTTCTTAGAAGTAGAAAGTTTAGTGAATCATCTGACAATAATAGTCTTGGAAAACGAGACCATCGGCATTGCAATTTTTCAAAGTGTGAGGCAAAATGTCCGCATCCGTAACCTGCATACAGTCACTATAGAGAAGTGTATTTATTTTTTTTAATCTCTGTTCTGAGCAATTCAAGTGCTTTGTGCGCTCTTTTTCTTTCCATGTGAAAAGAATCTGTTTAAAAACACGATACTTTTCAGGTAATTTGACATTTTAGGTCTGTCATCCTGGACAGTGTTAGGGTTAACGTTATTGACACACAAATGGATGTGATCAGAATGGGGATTTTATTCAATGGGAATAAAATACTTGTTTCTGTCACGTTTGACAGCAGAGCCAGATTTTGCTCTCTAATGTAATGCTTGCCACATGCTGGAGAATAAAATCCAGCACTTGATTGTACAGTAATGAGTTATTTCATTCTACACAATAAAATAGAGTAAACCAGTGTTTTTTCGGAATTCTCATGGGGTATCCATTTTATGAATGTCTTTTTCTAGTTGTGTAAATCAGTACAGGGAGTCCAGACTTCCCTCTGCACGAAATGGAGCAGAAAGCTCTAACTGAGCAGAGGTTCTTGGGACAAACAGCGACGTGGCAGAGTCTCCCCAGAGCCTGGCTGTCATCAGCCCATCCCTGGCCACCACAGAAGAAAAGAAGGCATTAATTCCTTGAGAGGTGTCCCCCTCTTTCTCAGGGCAACAGAATATACGGCAAAACTGTGACAAAGTGATTCCTTTGCAGCTTCAGCAGATGATACAGCTGGGGAGCAGGAGGGAGGTGGAACAGCAGAGAGGGAACAGAGAGAGAAGAAACAAGGAAATCCTGAGGAGATAAGTGTGTAGGTGGACGGGGATACAAGACACCTAGATTTCTGCAAGCCACAGCTTCGCCTCTGCTTCAGAGGGTCAGGGGCACGCACGCCTCCTCCAGGCACAGGCTGTGGAGCCGAGTCCCTGCGTGGCCACACAGAAAGTCTTTGTTCCTTTTACACAGTGTTATTCAGGAAGGGGGGTTGTATCTAGTGGGGGACCGCCGGGTCCAAAAAGAAAAAACCTTGCAAAAATTAGCTGCAACAGGCAAGTTGTGAAAATAATTTATAGAGCCCTGTGTTGACTTTTTTCTTCCCCTGAGGTATTAACATTTCTCTAGTCCTCCTGTGAAGTCATAGTGCTGCTGCCAGCAAAAAGAAAACTGCATCTGTACTATGGGCAGGGCATGAGCCACAGCAAGCAAGTTCTTTGGAAATAGAATGTCAGCGGGCTTTAGTGACCAACCAAGAGGACATGAAAGGACTTCTGAAAGTTCTGGTGGCGGTTCCCACCCCAATGTGCTTTGGCTGTTATTTGTCAGTAGAAGTGACACCAACCTCCAGGTTCTTAGCAGGTCGATGCCTGCCTGTTAGATGAAGAATTAAGCCAGTCAGCTTAACACCAATTAATTTAGGGATTTGCGTTTTGCTTCAGAATCAGTGCGCTCGCTGCCTGTGCCTGGGGTGGTCAGATATATTTTTAATGGGACGAAGCGCTATGATTCCTGGCGACATAAAAAGAGCCAAGCCATTGCATCCTTCAGTACTTGAAAGGCAGCTTATCTTCTAGGAGCGGGGTCAAACCTTTATATTTCCAGTTTGAATTGTGTGCGTAACATTCCCCTCTGCTTATCCACCGGGACAGGTAGGTTCTTTGGGCTGCAGTTTGAGAGGATGAATTAAAAGTCCTGTATTGCAGATAAAAGGTACACGGGCCAATTATTTTTTCCATATACAGTTTCTAACATCTGGGGCATGATAACCTCCTACAGGTTTTGTTTGCCACAGTGCTCTAGCCAAGGTCTAAATTCCTTGACGGCCCTGATTAGTCCAAGTCTTCTGGTCATTAATATGTGACCACGGCTCTAAATATTATCACTTATTCTGCGCTTACTAGTCCTTTGGGCCACACCTTGGTTAGACAGCTAGCGCGCAGTGGGTAAGGTCAAGCTGTAGACGACGATGAAAAGGCAGAAAGCAAAGCAGGCTCGAGGTCAGTGGTATTCAGTGGGCTATCAAAAGGCAGGACGTTATTTGATGGTAGTGGCTCATCCTTAGGTTGGATAAGGTGATAAGGTCCTGTCAGACTGCATACTAGAAGTCATTTTTTTGTGCTGTGCCAGCACCTTCTCTCTCCACCAGGATGCCAACTGCTTGCATCTGATGTACAGGGGGGAGTTAAAAGTGCTCATAATTGAAGAGAAAGCTGGAAAAAATGATGGTGAAATGTTTGTCATACTACTGAAAAAGATTGGTGTCTTGAGTATTTGCTATCTCATGTATCATATTTAAAACTGATACACGCCAGTCAGCCTTTTACGTTACGAGGCTCTATGGATACTGAACTGTGGGCTGTTTTGATTGACAGGTGCTATTGGAGAATAGCCACCGCTTGTCACTTTGGTCCTAAAAAAGATGAGGGGAACGATTTGTTGCAAGACTGTAAAGAGGAAGGTTCCTTTTGGAATGCACCCTGCTGTTTGCTCAGTGTTTACAAAGCAACCAAACAATGAAGTGGATGAAAATTCCCATTGTGGCTCCGCTGAAATTCACATCCTTGGTCATAATGATTGCAGGTACAAATATATGAAGAAGACTTCAGAAAGGAGAGATCTGACAGAGAAAGACTTAATGAGGAGAAAGAAGCATTGCAGAAAATTAACAAGAGATTGCAGTCTCAACTGAATAAAGTAAACTCTCAGGTATGAGTCAAAAGAAAGTTACCGTTGCCAGCACATGTGTATTTTATTTTTATTTTCTCACTTTCCACACAACCCAAGGCTTTCTGGCTTCCATTAATTGACATTAGATTTTATACGAGGTCACCACCTGGGATGAAATCATTCTGAAGTAATGCAAAAAGAATATAAGAAATGATTAGAGATTACTTCCAAATTAAGTAGATGAAGGGAATGTTTATTGCAAGAACTCTTTAAACATCTTCAAACAGAGGGGGGGGACCAAAAACAAATCCACAGGACTTTTGATTGTTTCACTGGCACTTGATATAAGAGTTGTAACATCAAACCAACTTTCGAAATAAAAGCTTCTGTAATGAATCCTGACCTTTGCAGCGGATTTGCAGAGTAACGTTAATATCACTGAGGGGGAAAAAAAAAAAAATGTTTCCATGCAAATTAGCCGAGCAGTCACTGCAATAATTTTTTATTGCAACATCCTTTTTACCTCTTCAGAGTAGTGTCAGTGTTCTGTTCACAGACATTCAGGAAGCCATAGTAAAATCATGGCATGCAAACCTCTGAGCTTTCTCAATCCCCTTCAAAAATTACGAAATTTTGAGGTTTCCTGTCTTGACAAAATTGTGCAAGGTTTTAAAAGAATGGCCGATTACCAAAAAGTTCTGTGGTGATTTATTGTCCTCCCCAACGTCGTTGTCAAACAGAAACTTTGGTATTGGCTTATTCTCAACCAAGCTATGCATCGATACTAGTAGGGTCTTGCAATAGCACCAGAGGCAAGGGGCTGGAAGTGCCCCTTGCTTCCGTTGGCTCCAGCGGGAGTGGGGAGCAGGTTGGGCATCCTGCAGTAAGGCCCCAGACTAGGCAGTGCTTTTTTGGGTACTTGGAGGCATTTCATGCAAGTGTGAAAATAGCAGTGCCAGAGAGAATGCCACAATTTGCCACTCGGGGCATCCCGGGCATATAGAAATCCCTTGGAAAAATCTGTTAGCATTGCATGCTGTAAACTTTGGGCATATTTCCCTCACCCACCAGCCCACTCCTGGGTGGTTCAACAAGGTAAAGAATTTTTGTTGTAGGAGACAGAGTACTTGGACACCTTCCTATATATTTTTGCATTGCCTAGAGATTTTAAAAGCCTACATTTCTTGCACAACCCCAAACAGTCAATGGACGCTGTGAGACCCTCTCACAGCAGTGACGGTGAAGAAGGAGGCTACAAATGGGGCTAAAAGGCCTTTCCCACTCCTCCCCATCCGCTCTGGACCAGCAGGAATGCCAATGGCGCTGCACGGGTACAACATACTCGAAGGGCTGTGCAATGCGTGTGTACCACTTGACCGTCCCCACATTGCATCGACAGTTTACACTAGCGATCTTTTTGTTTGTCTCATCCTGCCCTGGGATTTGATTAAACAGAGCTTGTGAAGAATTTTAAACAGGAGAGGAATCGCATAGAATGTTTATTAGTTTGTTTTCTTAAGTCAAATTATTCAGTTGCGACCCATCTTTTACCCCTCCTGGCACTGTCCTTAGGCAAATTCCTATTGACTCTGCTGGGGCAGAGAGGGCCTAAGAAAAGGCAGACCCAAATCTTGAGGCCATTGAATTTGTTCCTTTAGCAAAATTATTTATTTTTCTTGTTATGCAAGCGCCTGTAGTTCTGCTTCAAGCTATTGAAAGCTACTATGTGTGATGAAAATATTTCTTGAATATAGAAAACACCCAGAAATGCGCTTGCCATATCTTGAAGCCAATATTTTCTCACATAAAAAGTGCCAAGACTCTGGTGTGGCACAAGTCAGCTTTCTTAAATATTTTTTTAACTCATGAACCGTCTGAAGGTTCTAAACAAGCCGCATTGTGACCCATGCTGAGAGAGGAGGGTTTCTTCCCTGTTGCTTTTTACTGATGAATTTGTACATGAATATTCTGTTGGTCATCGTATCCTGCTACTAATGCATTTCTTCTTGCTCTTCTTATTTTTTGACAGACAAAAGACCTCCCAGTACAGTCCGAGAGGCCCAGCTACCCACCTCCCCTCTTCTTCTCACCGTGTGCTGGGAGTTGTGGGTTGGTTCTTCACTATCAAGATCCTCGAGTAGTACGTTCAGCGTCTCGCAGGGCACATGAGCAGCAGCAACACCCAGTAAGGTTCCCACCGTCTCCTGTTTCACAAGGGCACAATTCTCTTACAAGGAGAATAACATGGTGCTATCACAGTGCCATCCTCACCAGTAACTAAATCTGTTGTTTCCCAGTTTGTTGTTGGTACTGGTTTGGCAATTAACCCTAGGTCTGGAACAGCCTTCCCGATTTCTGTCCAGTCTCTCTTCTTACTCTCTGCCCCAAAATGCTGATTTTTCTCGTGATAGTCGTGTTCTTTTCTTCCTTGCTGTTCCAGCGTCTTTGGTACTGAATTGCACAGAGTGCTGCTATGTGCAAATCAAAGCATAATCAACAGAAATCTGTGCACAGAAATCTGTGTGGTTGATGAGTTATACTTCAAGTATATATTCTTATATATTTTAAATTTACTTTGGCAAATACTGTTTGTCTCTGATACCACTAAGAAGAAAAAGGGGAGTATTATACATTTGTTTTCAATGATACTGGTGGTCATTCCTTAATTAAAAAAAATAAGGTTGTTTGATTGGACTCTAGCCGGTTTCTTAGGCTAATTTACTTCCACGGCACACATCCAAAGCCCTTTGTATCTATAGAATTACCCAAATTTGTAGATATGGATCTGCTTTCTGGAGCCCAGTTCCGGGCCTTCACTGTGAACGATAGTGGCAGAAATGAGAACGTAGCGTGGATCTGCATTATTCTGGTCTCTTCTTTCTACCTGGTCTAAGAAAGCTTGTTGACTAGTATGTCTTATTTCCATGTCTTATACTCGTTATTTCTTTCTCTGGCCCCGTCTTTGGAAAATGACTTTCCTTCTTCAATTATGGCTTCTGTATTCGTAGGTAACAACTGTCCTGCCGTCAGGCAATGCTGCTGTAGCCAGACGGCGCAATCCCAGGCTCCCTGTACAGCTTCTGGGGCAGGCGGACAAGCGATCAGCAGGATTCACAACGCTGCTATTAAACTGGAAGGGCAGAATCTCAGAGGCTGTTACTTGTGCCCAGTAGTATCTTCCCTCTGGTACCCTGCTGTGAAACGGGATTATGTGAGGAATAAGGTTCTACAGTGAGGACGAGACGCTCTGGCTGTGAGTGCTTTAGGAATGTAATTTTCCTAAGCAAGCCTGTGTATTTGCAAAAAAAAAAAAAAGATTTAAAAATTAATAAATAAATAAATTAGCAGAAGTGGAAGGTAGGGTGTGGCTAACTCAGTGGGAAATTTTCCTTTCTTTTTCCTGGCGCACAACAGGGTCCAGTGGTCCTCAGCATGAAGGAGAATAGCTTTGCACTAGGGCGGGTTAGGTAAGGGGCAGTTACCCATTTCAAGGAAAATACTGCTTCAAAGAATGGTACTTTTGAAGCGCTTTGGGTTATCGAAGCGGGCTGTGCTTGTTCCAATTTAGTGAGGATGCATTTAAACATGGTGAATGTCATTTGAAATACGTAATATCTGTTTCTGGCTATAATGCTGTCACGTATGGAATGATGCTCATTATTTGAGAAATTATAGCCGGATTTTTGCAAAAAGCATAAAAGACTTTCAGGCTGTGGAAATCCAACGGAAAAGCTGTGGTCAAACAAGTAATTTCTATGCTTTAGGAGTGTGCTTATCTGCCTATTTATCAGAGTTGGAGGTATTGCAGAATGTGTTTCACTGCAATTTGGACACTGTCCCAGGCTGTTTTGGCTCTTCTCCCTCAACTTTCATCATCTGGGTCTCTAATTCTGCGAGGGATCACTGGGTTTACAACTTTGCCGCTCCTGCCGGAGCACGGGGGTTCAGTTTGACTGGTTGCTTTGTAACTCCCAATTTCATTCTGAGTTTTCTTTGAAATTCTTTGTCTGTGTGAGAGCAGCGTTGCTGCTCTGAGCTTTTGATACCTCCCTGAGCAATTTGTTCGCCATGAAGAAAGGTGTTAGAATTTAATGAGTGTCCTGGGTTACCGTACGTAATCCTCTGTGTTTAGTCTGTGCTTTTTCATTCTTTTTATATCTTGCACCTTTTCATTCCTTTTTACATTGTTAGTAGAAACATTTTGTTTAGTCTGACACGAAATATACCTCTTGTTTCTGAAATTCATTCAAGTTTGCGTAGTATAAGTATGTATGAAAGAGACGAGGAGATCAGAGAACAGAAAATTCAACAGAAACTCAAAAAAGCAATGCAAATAAGTGTATTTTGAGCCATTGGTAGAAAAGCTACCTGTGCGTAAACGAAGCAGAGTCTTGCTTTGTATCAAAGCCTGTTTTGTTTGCCTGCAAGCACAGATTTAGTTAATAGTTCCTGTGGATGGTATAATTTAAGTGAAAATAGGATAGCTCCTTTTTTCCTGACAGTATGAGGGTGATTACTGCTATTTAACTACAAATGACCGCATACGTAAAAGTTAAATCTGTTTTCTCTATCTCCGGCTTCATCCTGTCATCTGAATATAGGCAAAACTTCTTTAGAAGTCTATGAAATTTCTTCCCTCCAAGCTGAAATCTGCAGGAGTCTCTTTGGGACGACTCAGGATTTTGTCAGAGTAATTTCTGCAAAACAAGAATTATTTTCCCAGTTTAACTAATCTGAAGCCGTGATTACCTGGAATTCGACAAGCTTACGTGCATTACTTAAACGGGATAGACAGCTTAATACAGCTTCAACCGACATGTCTGGTCCCCAGATTGTTTTCTCTAGTAGTAATTTGCTACTCATTTACCACGGTGTGTGGTATAAACTGTAAGGCAGTATTTCTTTCTTCCAGGATTTCCCTGGACAAAGCTATATTTGCGTGGATATAACCTTCCCAATGCTTCCTCTTATAAGAAAGATGGGAATTTTTCCCCATACCCCACAGTATTTTCAGGAAGTTATTTGGTAAAAACTAATGTTATAATAACACTGATGGTAACCTGCGGGGAACGGAGGAGGAGAGAACTTTATTAAATGGGCTATTCCTGCCACCTTGGAACATATTACATGTGTTACACATATTTGGACTGGAACAGCTTCACCTGTCAGGTCGACATGTAGCAGGTTTCTCTGGCGTTCTTTACTACAGAGAACGTGATACCTGCTAGTATCTTCTGGCACACTTTATTCCTTAGCCCTTTTAAAATCTGATTTCTTTCTCTTAGCGTTTCTTTTGATGTGTGAGATCCAGAAAGGTTTACACCAGTATTTCCAATGAGTGCGGCATCTAAACCACGTCACCAAAAAGAAGCAAGCTGAAAGACTCGATCAGTGAAAATATAAAGCTAAATATAAGATTTTTTTTTTTGCAAACTACTTTTCTATGACTAATAAAAAGCTTCACAGCACATTTACATTTTTATCATGTCACTATTCTTTTGTTTGAAGCGTCCATGAAGTCCATATTGCTGTAATAATGTTTTATTGTTCTGTGCAGCCAGACTATCAGTGGTATGTTCCTGACCAGTTTCCGCCAGATGTGCAGCACAAGGCAAATGGTAAGACAACAGCTGTACAGAGCATATTTTAAATGTACTTTTTTTAAACGGGGGCCTTTGAGGGATATAGAGTAAACTTTTCTATTTATCTCTTGAGTGCTTACGTGACAGCTTTGCCTCAGAGAGCCGAGGTTGGCGTATTTCTAATGTAATATCGTCTACGTTATGGCTTTCAGCTTCATTGCAATTCATAAAATGTCTCTATTACACATTATAGGATCACACATTGCCTCATTAAACACCTAATAATAGTCCTAAAGAAAAGATATCCTCACCGTTGTCCTTAGAGCTTCTGTTGCTCCAGCTAAGGCTAAATTTAATGATGTGCAGAACCTGGGGGCCAAGACCTGCTCCGATCGCTCAAGGTACCAGGTCTGAAAATAAAACTATGTAAATGGACAAAGTTAATTTCTTGCCAAAGTGTCAGTGCAAAATCTCTTTTGGAAACCAGGAGGAGTATTTAATATTTGTACCTGGATTTGAAATCTTACCAAGCTCCTTGGGTGTTTTGAAGTACTTGTTTCAGACCGCTCAAAAGATGGATGCCAAAGAGCAGGAGGAAGAAGGGACATCGTTCTGGGTGGGAATCCGCCCCTCCGGATCTTCTCCTTCAGAAGGTCCCCTAAACCACCCCCTTTCTCTTCAGTGGTTGAGAATTATAGAATCATAGAATCATTTTGGTTGCAAGAGATCTTTAAGATCATCGAGTCCAACTGTTAACGTAACACTACCAAGTTACCACTAAACCATCTCCCTCAGCACCACATCTACACATCTTTTAAATACATCCAGGGACGGTGCCTCAACCACTTCCCTGGGCAGCCTGTTCCAATGCTTGACAACCCTTTCGGTGAAGAAATTCTTCCTAATATCCATCCTAAACCTCCCCTGGTGCAACTTGACATTGTTCCCTCTTGTCCTATCACTTGTTACTTGGGAGAAGAGACCGACCCCCACCTCGCTACTGCCTCCTTTCAGGTAGTTGTGGAGAGCGATAAGGTCTCCCCTCAGCCTCCTTTTATCCAGGCTAAACACCCTCAGTTCTGTCCGCGCTCCTCTTAGGACTTGTGCTCTAGACCCCTCACCAGCTTTGTTGCCCTTCTCTGACACCTAAAGTTTTGTGTTTTACTGTGTTCTTGTGCCTCATGACCCTTTTGTGAGATGCCGTCTCAGATGAATGATACCTCACCCTGTGCTGGGCAAGGGGACCAGCAAAGCTTGCTGGTGTGCACTGCAGGAGAGCGTGCGTGCTTCATCTGTCTGCCATTTCACAGTGCGAGTGGGTACCACATGGGGTGGCAGGGACTCATCACCAAAAGCTGTTTTGTAACATCTAGAAGAAGAAGATGGCTGTAGAAGAACTCTTCTGTTATTTATTGTCATCCACATTTGCACAGAAGAGAGGGTAGGGTGGGAACGTAGCTCGCCGAAATGGAGGATGAGCCTCCCATAATTACATGGCGACTGTGTGGAGGGTTCTGATGTGGTCGTAGGGAAAGTAGTGCTGTGACTGCAAGAGAGGACAGGAGATTAGTTTTGTAGTTCCTCCCACTTAAACTCCGAGTGATTTACTGCACCAGAGAATACAGGGAGGATGTTTATAACAGTGAATGAAACAAGTCCGGCCACCAACGGCAGCTGTGGGCCAGGGCAGTGCACTTAAGGGATCTGAAGAAAAGAGACTTCTTATTTACCCCGCTTGATTATGTGACTTGACTTCTGGCTCCCTGAAAAAAAAGGTTTTTTAAATCCGTGCTCTGTCTTTCTGTTTATTGTTCCTTGTCCAGAACATCCAAATACCTCCTTGTCAATGGGACAGTGAGTAGGACACTTGGAGACTTTTCTCTTCCCTTTTTTTTTTTTTCTTTAGTCCCCATAAGGAGGAATTCTCAATGAGTCCCATCATAGTGCTGTGTAGGATGTCTGCTTTAATGTCTTCAGGGCTCTTATTCTTTTTATCTTTGCTGATAAAACAAAGATTGTTTTATTAGCCATTGATCATGGAAGTCCAACTTCTACTATCAATTAAAAGGCACTAGCCTGGGTTTGTGTATTATATATAGCCACCTGTAATCTTAAATCACCTTGGAGCTGCATTTAAGTAAATTGTTTTGAGAAAGGCTTCAAAGATAGAAGCTCCAAGAATATGTGATGAAAGTATTCTTGATGTTCCAAACTCTTTGTTCTATTTCGTGCGAGTGCTAATTACAGTGGTGGGTTTAAATGAGCTAGTATGTGTAGCAGCATTGCCGAGTCTCATTTCTCACCTTTCATTTCCTCATTAGGTGATAAACTGACCAATAAATCATATCTCTTCTGAGATAGGGCTTCATTATAGACAAACAAACCGGCAATGCAGCAACTTTTAGGCATGAGGCAGTTTCCTTTAGGAATGCTATTTTGACGTTTCTAGGGAAAAATCTTTAAGTTTTCCTTAACTGTACAAATTTTCCTTTGACATTGGGTATTTTTTTCTTTAGGAATAATTACAAAATACAGTTCCCAGAGTGTAACTTCAGAGCTGAACACTAGAGAAATTAATCAGGAGACTGCCTTTTTTTTTTTTTTTTTTAATGCTTNTTTTTTTTTTTTTAATGATATACCATCCAAAAGAAGCCTCTTTTAAAGATACCTGAAATCTATGAGAGTCTCTACATCAACTCTAAGTCTCCACTGGGAAGCGTGGAAACAACTTTGACCTGCCAGGGGTTGCATAGGACAGTGAAAAATGACTAACGACGTAACATATAATTTTCCAAAAAGAATGGGGAAAAAATGTCTGTCCTTGATGATGTGTTTAGTGAGTCGATGTATTCCACACCCTTGCACGTTGGCAGCGCAACAGGTACTAAAGGCATGCCCGTGGTTTCGGGTGGCTTTCATGCCAGGCTGGACTGCAGGATGCAGTTGCCTGCCATGTCTGTGTCTGCAAGGTCACAGGAAGGTGAGGGTTTAACTCGGTTCCTTTCCTCCTGCTCTTTCACGCTGCAGACGCATCAAGAGTTTAGTTTTCCATGCCACCACCGGGATCCAAACGGAATCCAGAAGTATTCAACAGGCGGTTTGTAAATAGGAGGATGCGGGCTGTATTCAGGTTTATTGGCCTGATTTTACTAGCATTTTCTTCCCATTTGTATCCAGAAAGTTTCATGGCGTACCTCTTGTTAAACTGCTTAAAAACTCAGCTAACTTATACCAGAATTCAGCCTGTCTGTGAATGTAAATATTTCTCCTCCATATCTTTCCAAACATAAAATACTCTGCTGA
Organism: Rynchops niger; assembly: GCA_013400035.1. NCBI lineage: Eukaryota > Metazoa > Chordata > Aves > Charadriiformes > Laridae > Rynchops > Rynchops niger. The sequence goes on along the minus strand of VXBH01000350.1, from coordinate 122,018 downwards.
GAGCAGGCAGGGAGAAGAGATGGATAGGAATGTTTTGTGTCCAGCCGTGCTCCGAGGGTGGGCTGCAGTGGAGATCAGGCTGCCAGGGAAAGACCACTCAGGTAGTCCTCACAAGGCAACCACCTGTCTGCAGAGCAGGCTTAGGAGAAAGCATCGGGCTTCCGAAAAAGCAAAGGTGTTTCCTTGAAGGTCACAAAAAAGAGAGAAGGACAACGTGGAAAGGTAAGCGATGGGAGGCAGGTAGGGATTAAGGAGGAAGTTGATGAGATGTTGTCTCGCTGCACCAGCAACGTATTTCCAAGAGAATAACTCTTCCTGCCCACCCACTGGTCCCTCCCCAGGTTCTTTGCTGTGCAGAAAGCCCAGACCTAAACCGTGCTTAAATTCTTCCAGCTTAGTCTTGTTTGACCAGTAATTCTGCCTTTGGAGGGACATTAACTCCTAGGTCTCTCTGTGCTCTGACACTCAGCATTGCTGGAACTCGTTTTCCATCTTTTTGTTCTTTGTTGTGGTTTTTTGGTTGGGGTTTGTTTATTGTTGTTGTTGGATTCCCCCC
>VXBH01000350.1:98284-121445 GCA_013400035.1 Rynchops niger | reverse complement strand
CCCCCCCTTTTTTTAAGGAGACACGCAGAAAGATTTCCAGCAAGTGTACTTAATGTCACTTTATTTGGCAAGCAGTATTGACTTCCTTCCTCATCCAACTGTGCAAAATTGAAAAGACAGTTGAAAAAAAGATCGGTTTTGGAGATTTTCCCTGAACCCAGCTTTTTAATGAAAAATTCTCTGGAAAAGAGGTTTATTACTCAAAGCCTGCTCAGAGCAAGAACCCTTTTGCATGCTGCAACTGCTGGCGTGTATTGCCTTATTCACTTCCAAAATTAATCTTACTGTATTTGTTTTCTTGGCAGAAAGGTTCTCAGTACATGTAAGAACCCTAGTTACCCCTTTGGAACATTAGATCTAACTACCAGATTTCTTTGACCTAAATTGTACGTTTTTATTTTGGATCCAGTTATAATGCCAGACAGAGGGAGAACCCAAAACGTAGCCCTTTGCCCACCTCTCCGTTCAAGCTCTGGAGCCTTGCGGGAGAGGTGAGAGCGGCCAGTCGCCACCTCATCTTGGCACACCTAGGGAAAGCAGCAACCAGCCTGCAAAGCCCTAGGGATGCCCAGATAAGCACATGAAGAAGCACGATGTGTCTGCTTACTTTCTTCATAATATCTCTTGTTTCCTTCCACGCTCTGCGGCTTTCCAGATTTTTGCCCTCAAGGTACCTACTTTGCTGCTAATGTTATAATCACAGCTAATTGGAAGAAGAGGAGGGAGAAGTGTGGGGTTTTCCACCGAAAATAAAGACATCGGGGGTGGGGGAGGAATGAAAAACTGAAAAATGGATTTGTGGAGGTCTTCAGTGAAAACCAGACAGGGGAAAAAAAAAGGTCAATTAACTGACATCTTAATTTTCCTGGAAAAAAATCCCAGTTCCTAAACATTCTTGGTATTAGCCTGTCCTCAGTGCATACATTTCATGAGAAATTATCAGTGCTCCCAATCAGGACAGATTTAATTAGCAGCTTGCCATCCACCCTGGGAATGAATATGTGATTATTTTCAGGATTTTTACCAATATAACTTGAATTTCTGCTGCTGCAATCTAACAAAAAGACACACCTTACATTTTGAACTCCAGAACATGAGAAGTTACCTTTTCTTAGGAAAGTATTGCTTTTAGAAGTCAACTTGAGCTAAAGATCTGCAGTTTTTTGGCGTACCAGGCAGAAAAGTGTCATGTGAAGAGGAACACCGTATGTAATTTAAACAGCCCCATGGTTTGACAGTTTTATTTCTATGAAACAAAGTATCAGGATTTATCATTCAGTACCCTTTAGATTTTAAATGGCTTCACACACACGGGAATTTTTTTTCTTTTTTTTCCTTTGAGAATGAAACATGGGGAAGAATCAAGGCATTTAAGGGAACATTTCCAAAAGGGGATGTCGGTGGTGGTCTTCTGGTGATGGGTGACGTGGTGATGGCTGTTTTTATTGAATCTTTCCTGGTGACTTGAAGCATGTCTCTGCTACCTGGAAATATCCTTAGTTTGTCATTGATCATCTAAGGAAGCAATGTAAAAATTAATTCCATGCCATTTGCTTGCTAAAGTAGCAGCCAAGTGCTACCTACCCTCATTATATGAAGCCCGCTTCCCTTTGACCTATTGTATGTGTTTTACGTGTTAAAAAGTACTTTGTGCTGGGCTCTGAAGCCCGCTCGTACTGCGAAACGTCCAGAAGGTTTTCTGAATGGTTAATGCCATCCTAGGCGAGACACACTCTTTGGTTTTGGGAACTTCGTGGTATATTATGTTTGCCTTTCCTCTCTGGCAGACCGTGCCCACAATGCCTGCTGTGGTATCTGCTGGTTTGCACCAGCTGGGCAAGAACTTTAGGAGCCAAAAGTATCTTGGCATAGGTAGGGTGACCTCAGTGTGTCCCAGTGGGACTCAGGACTGGGAAGAAACAAAAATAATTGACGGACATCCCCACTGTATAGCTGCCTGAGGTGTTTGAATAGACAAGTGCCCTCTTTCCCCCCCCCCCGTAATATTGTTACATGAATACCAACATTCAACGTGAAGCTTGGAAGCACGTTTCTTGTTAGAAAAGTTTTGTTCCGCTCTCTTTGCTGTTATAGGGGTCTATTTACATGATGTGGACACACAAATGCTTACACTTATCTTTCTTGCACACAAAGAACCAGTTTGCTAATTGTTGCTCTTCCTGGCTTTTGTGAATTAATAACATCAATTTTAGTTCTGATACTACCTGCAAGGAAAAGGTGTCAGCAAAATCGATGATTCTTGGTAGAGCCGCTCGCTACAAATGTGGACCTTCTGAATAGAGTTTTCTTTCATATACATTTGGATATCATCAGCACTGTGGGCTTGGAAGTGAATGATGGGGTTAGTGTGTAGCAGCTGCAGAGCAATTCTCCTAGGCAAATTCAAAACCTGGCTGGAAATATTTCACTCTTCGTGTTTCTCTTGTAAGCGAAATACTGTGTGCGCTTGTGTGTGTGCTACTAGCGATGTGTTACAGCGTTTCCAGAATCGCTTGAAACTTCAGGAAGGAAGTATGTGTTACCCCGGCAATAGTATATTTTCTTTCTTAGATTTTATTTTGTTTTCCTAGCTCACGTGAGTTACTGTCAAACACATCTTTGAACCACAGACACCTACTCAGCTGTAGGTACTACTACCGCCTAATTCTTCCCTCTGCCACACTTACCTACTCTCTTGGGTGCACCTAATGCTAATGTATGCCTAGGAGCACTGCTGAACGTCAGCTCTTCTTTTTAGAGGTCTAGAATGATTTTATATGGGGGCTTTAGGTTACTAGACCCTACTGTTTGCTGCGTATGAACGATTGCGACTAGATGAAAGTGGAGAGAGACCACTAGTGCACTGTGTGGTATCCATGCCCTCTCTTGCTTCTTCACGCTTACTGCTGTTTGTATGGGATTGATTACAGACTTGCAATGCTCTACAATATTGGCGCTGGGGATGCGTGTGTGTTATAAAAGAGAGGGAAGTTAACCATAAGGGAGTTGTATTTCTCTAATGTCAAAATAATTTGTATTGATACACTTTTGCAGATCCATCCTCGGAGAAGGGAGCCCATTGCTGACAGGCTGTGACCTGGAGAAGTGCGGACCAAAGGCTGCAAGCTAGTCTTGTAACGTCAGCGTTCTGGTTTGCTCTGGTGGTTTGGGGTTTTTTTGTTTTGTTTCTGTTTCGTTTTTTTTTTCCCTTAGCTCCTTATCTCTTGAGTGCATGTTATTTATGCCTGGTGAAACCCCTGCGAGGACAATAGAAAAGCAGATCATACAGGCTAGTGATCCTCAGGATCCAGTTAAACTCTGGTGGGAAGCGTTATTGCCCTTTGTTCTGAAGATGCCCTTTGTGCTGCCGATGAGAATCTGTTAAAAAGCCTTATGAGAAAAGATGCAGCTATTGAGAGACAGTCACATCTGGTTTGAATGCCAGAGTTTATAAGCCGCATAGCTTTATGGTATTATTTTTTTCTTTGTTTGTTTGAGAATTATGGTCTTTTTTTTAATTATTATTTGATTCCAGGGAATGATTTGTTGATATACCATCTTGAAGTTTGTACTCTCTTTCTTGGTTGTTTGGTAAAAAGGAAACCTGCTTCACGGTTTCAACATGTTTGTGTAATGCCAGGCCAGGTAGAATGTGCTTCCTCCCCTTTTTGAGGCAAGGCCAGCTCTCCTTTTGTTTTGTCTCCAAAGTTTTAAGAAAAATGTAATCACAGGGTTGGTTTGTTTTGGTTTTTTTTCTGTGTGTACTTATTTGTATCAGAAGAATTTTAGTAGAAATATTTAACGGTTTTAACTTCTCAGTGCAAATGGCTTTATATTTCCAAGTTATTCTTGCAATGAATCTGAGCATCGTTGTGTAACTTCTAACCTGAGAATAAAACCTGGCTTTTTAAAGGAAAATGTATTTAGACTATGGTATTTTTCAAAAAATTGGGGTGAATGGATGTTCAGCAAACATTACCCGATAATCTACTTGTAAGACTGTCGCTTCCCTTCAGGCAGGCACCTGAATCTGCTGGATTCCCGCCTGAAGGAAGGAACTGAGATTTTTGCACCATAAGGCCGCATGAGGTGTCCTGGGTGCTTTCCTTACAGCTCAGAAGTACTTAATATGAGTTTAAGCTCCCCCACAAGCAAATGGTTGAGCTGTACAGAGATGGAATCATCAGTTAGAGATCGCCTGCGTCTGTCATTTCTGCTTTTAGAACAGGTATTTCCATTCCCATCAACGTACAAGGGCCTGTGCATTAAAATAATAACATTACAAGATTAAACATGTTCAGCATTTGATTTTGGACACAATGGGGAAGGATCCACGGGAAAAGATTTTTCGGCTGTTACGTTTTACAGCAATGCCGCTTTCGCTCACACTGATCAAAGAAACGACACTCCTAACTTATAATACGGACTCAGGAAGAACACAAACAAAGCACCGAGCAAACCGGCCTCTGGAGAGACATTGCTTTCTCATGAACTATTGGAAATTAGAGTTTGAGAACTCTAATTGAGAATTAGAGTTCCATCAGCTACAGAATAAACTCTGGAGTCTCTGTTAGAGTGATAGGAGTTTTTATCTCTGTACGAGTTTGGAGCCAGCTTACAGACGCTACGGCAGCAGATAGTTTGACCAGCAAACAATATAACTGCGCTGATTAGTGATTTGGCTAATAAGGGTGAGATCATGGAAAATGCTAATGCGGCGCCTTCGGAAAATCCAATTATAATGTAACCTAATTCAATGCGAGCTCTCAGCAGGTGACCAGTGCTGTGGGCAAAGCACCCCACACTCAACGACGTCGTGAATCCTCAAAACAGACAAGCTCCTGTGTGCTTGCTGTGGGGAGGCAACAAACCCCTGTTTCGTTCATTTCCACTGTTTTCCCCAACTGACCGCAAAAGGTTTGTGCCTTCCATTTGTGGCGCTTAACTCGTTATCTGACAGTTTGTTGCAAGCATTATCTGGCCCAAGCGGATGATTCAACACGAGCCATTCACAGTAAGAAAATAGAGTTTGCAGGGCTATCTTTTTTTGTTTGTTTTTTTTTTTTTTTTTTTGGTTTGGTTTGGTTTGGGTTTTTTTTTCCCCTCCTCTGTTTAGTCACAGGCTTTTAATGTTTGGCTGGCTTAGGCACAAGACTGTAAATCTTGACTCACACAGATCCTAATCACACTAAGCGGGGGGTATTCCTTGTATTACACGATAGAGAATTTGTATCTTTAAAATGCGCATAAAATGCCTGTGCAGTTGATTTTTCCTCTTGATTTTCTTGTAATGATGGATGTTTCCCAAATGCAGGTGCTGTCACCTATTTGAATTAGCGTGGTCAGACTTAAACACCCCCAAAGGATACGCTTTTTGCAGTGACCCAGACAAGTTTGAGGGTGTGAGTTATTTTAGTTAAAATCAACCATAGTACTCATAACAGTACAGTTCCTTCATAGAGCTTAGCCAAAACTGGGTATCAGCACTCCCAGTTCTTCCTATGGCCTCGTAAAGAACCTTCTGGCTTATCCCAACCTTTGTTACGTATTTTATTTTCCTAACGCCTGCCAAATTTTCCATCTGATTCTCTCTACTTAGCTTTCTCCGATATTTTTGTGTGTCGGGGGTGGGTGGACTAATTTCGCAGTAAGGGCTAATGTGTTTGTGAAAGGCCTTTTCTTTTTTCCTTCCTTTTCTTGTAGGAGCTGCTCAGGGTTTGGGAGTATTGGAATTACTAGGCACATTGCAAGAGGAGCAGTTAATATACAGAGAGTAACTTTTCATACCAGACCAGGCACTTATTTGAATATACAAACCTGTCAATGCAGTAATGAGATACAGCCACAGTTTGGGCCCCTCCCCCCCCACAATTTCCTCTCTCACGGGGGCTTGAGGAAACAAAACAAGCATAAAGGGATTTTTCTGTCAAAAATTTTCAGCGCTTTAAGGCGATGTTTTCACTCGTCCAGCAGAAAGACCAAGGTGTCCTGCATCGATGCTGGCCAGTCTGCCCACCAGGCGAGCTGCATCGGGAGCGTGTGACTCATATCCCTGTGCCACCAACTCAACTGCCATATTAAAAAGGTTTACAAGGTGATGAACCTTTAGGTATACGCGTAAGGAACTGACCCATAATGAAGATGATTGCTCAGCGTGTTAAAATGAGGTGGGGGGGGTCCAGGCCTTGGTCATGATCAGCCCTTGGAAAGCCTTATTACTTCTGGTGGGAGCAATAGGTGTCGATGTGTGCTTGTACAGATTTTAAATTGCGAGTTATGACATCTATTAGACACACAAAATTTTATTAAATAACAGATTCTAGAGAACATTTTATGTGCGTTTTGGCATGGGTTTCTGTAGACTTTTCTTCTAAACTGAACTTTTTCCACTTGGTTGCAGTATTATATATTGACCGTGTTGTGGAGAAATTTTCATTTTTATGAATGAGAGCGAGTCTTCATCTGTCAAGGTGAATTATCTGCCTACAGTATTATTTTACATTGTTTTCAACACAATATGCTGGATTCACTAAACGTTATTTTGATTACCGTAACAGTAATTATCCAACATTAAAATAGGAGCACGTTTGAACTTATGGAGTCATTAACACAAATGAGGTACCTAAAAGCTTGGGGTCTTTGGGGAACTTTTGTCCCCCTCTTTTTTTTTTTTTTTTTTTTGTGTAGCTAGCAGATGTTACACCAGCATTTTGCTGACTTAAGGTTTTTTGTTTTGATTCACCACTATTTTCCTTCCCAGGGATTTTAAGCTCTGTGCCTTGTCAAAAATGTATGTTGTTTTAAAATGCTCTTTTTTCTTCTGAAGGCCTGAAATGCCTTTTCTACTTATATAGATTTTAATATTTATATATATTTTCTGTTCTATTTCTATAGATATTTCCTTCTACTCTTATACGTACATAACATGTGGCGTGATATGAAGATTTCATTGGTGATAAGTTAATTGCCTGTCTCTATAAATCACTGAATAGCATCCCTTCCTAGTCTCAGGCTGTCATTTGTTTTAGGAAGGAAAAATCATTACTTTGAAATTGCTGGCAAAAGCTGGGAGCAGTTACAATTGCCTCAGAAATTCTAGATACCAGAGGAAGTGGATTCATGATAATGCCGTAGGTGCCCCAAATACACACCTACGCTATCCTATAATAGGAGGGCTAGATATCACAGCTGAGGATGATTTGCTAGATTTCGTGCTAAATCTTGGATCATGTTACTGTCCTTCTTGAATCCGTTCACTAATTTTTTATCTTTTACTGCACCAATGTTAGATTTCTCGGCCAAACAATAAACCTTCTGTTCTCGTTCATCTCCCAGATACCATTTCACACTCTCAGTCTCTGCCAGATTCTTATCTTTCTTCTTGCCTTCCAGAGCATGGCTTTTGTGTCCTATATAAGATGATGCTGTTGTGGAGTCTTCAGCTTCTGCCTATCTTCCTTCAAATCGTTCCTGTAACCCTACTTCCCAACTTCTTCTCAGTATGATTGATTTCTAAACCTTCTTTACTTGTAATGGCTTTTTGAATTCTGGCATACCATTCTTTTAATAATGTCTTTGAATAATACCTAGGAGAAGGTCAGGGCTTTGTTTTCTAGATCCACTGGCAAGGAATGCTATTCTACAATCCCATAAGAGGGATTAATGTGTTATCTACTGCTATGCAAAGTGTTAACATTATTATATACAGTCTCAGGAATTATAGTAAGAACACATCATCAATGAAAATATTTACTTCTGAGATGAAATGAATTATATAAATAGTAGAACTGGAAAATCATCGTGAATGCTGTGGATGCAAGAATGCACTGTACCCTTTGGCTCTGGTTCCCACACCCAAAGACTTGCACTTCATTAGCTCCATGTCATACTCTGGCTTCCTCCCAGTCATTGCTCTGTCAGCATTTCACTTTCCATGACAACGTGTTTTGGGAGAATTAGGATTTGGAGATGTCGAAAATTTCTCGTCTTCACCCCACTCTCCCTTTCTGTAGTCTAGAATAGAATGGGAAAAAGCTGGTGTCATATGCCGATACCTTTTGGTCAAGCAAGCTCAAGCTCAGCTACTCCAGCTTCCCCTGTTCTTCCCCCTATAATAGACTGGGAATGCAGCATGCGCTAATGAGCTGGAAATTCTGCCTTGCCCATACCACCCTTTGCTGAGCGTAGAGAGTATTTCTAATCGGGTTGAAGTTCTCTCTCTTGTTAAAACAAAAAGAAAAAAAAAATCCTCCAGTTTAAAAAATGTTTTCTGTATTTTATCTTTGTTACGAGAATGACAGAAGAATTTGTCTGATTTTTGCAGATGCAAGTTTAAAGGTCTGTAAGACACCACAGGGTGGAAAGTATTTTTTTGTGATTAATAAAACGCTTTCCCACCAGGAGCCAGGATGCGGGCTAATGCTGTGTTTTCACTTACGGCAGCAACAAGCCTTGCTTCCACCTGCCCTATAAATGGGGAACACCCAGGTGCTTCCTGTTCAAGGGCTGCTGATGGGAGAGCGAAGGGTCCATGCTGGCCACCGACCACAAAATGGGCTGGTGGTGGTGAGAGCAGGGCTGAGGGCAACGAGGGCAGGCAGGTGGGGTTTGTGATGGGGCATGGCTCCTGAGGCAATCTGTCAATGGTTGTAGGAGTTAAGATCTTGCAAGACCGTAGATTGCAACTTTGTTGGTCTAATGTGAGGTATCAGACCAACGGAGGTCTGGGGGTCTTCCCGTGGCCAAGGGGAAAGGATTTGGAGAAGGGAAATCTCAGGGAGCGAAAGCAGGATGTGTGCCACTAATGTTTGTACCGCATGACCTGATTAAGAGAGAAGTTACAGCTTTGACGAAGGGTAAAGCACCTTTGTCAGAATTTTAATCATCAGGTTGGTTTCTTTCATTTAATCATGTGGTTTAGTTGAGAATAGAGATGGAGATGTTTCCATTTTCTTGGAGGAAGTTTTCGTTTTGTGCCTTTCTGTGTTCAGGCATCCGGTATCTCAGCTCTTAGTCGTGTAAATCCCAAGTTAATCCATTTAACGCAATGGCATTACCCTGTGGAGCTGGCACGCGTGTAGGTCCTTTGCAAGTTATTCACAAAACCAGCGATCTCTTTGACTAAATACAGCAGTCACTTAAAACTGTTACTTGAGGCCTAGGCATAAAGCACCAGCCAGATTATTTCCCTATGCTAAAAGTTGGGAAAGAGCTGCTGCTTTTCTGAAGATTGAAAGAAGAGCTGGCCTTTTTGTAATGCCTGTTCTTTTCCCCTCTTTATCCGCAATGCCAGATTTGCAGCCTGTCCTTTCTAGTCATGACCCAGCATGGACTCGGTAGAAATAAAGCATCAGAAGAAACAATCCTAGTTGTGTTGAATGGAAGGACTAGCAATGATACCAGAAAAGCACGGCCGTCAACATCAAAGAGCAGGGTATTTCAAATAAATGACCTGTTCAGACACCAAAACAGCTTTAGAGGGGCAGTGAATCTCCCCATATTTTCAGCTTCCTTTTAGGAAGGAACATTATGGCTGTACAGGAGAAAAGCTGAACTGGTATAAAAATGCCCTCTTACACTCGCAGCAGCAAGGGAGTAATTACTTTATTCCCTGTTATAATTCCCCTGTGCTCAAGAGTTAGTGAGGGTGGGGGTACCAAGCGGGACTTGGAGCCTCCGGTAATGTACTTGGGAACATCAAGGGAAGGGAAGGGAACTCACTAAAATCGGGTTTGAGGCATGAATATCGCATGGCAGTTAGCTAAAAGCAGGCTTGAGTCTGGCTGCAAATGCCAGCAAAACTGGTTGCTCGCAGGGATTGTTCCTAATCCTTAATAGCGACAATTAAAATTCAAAGTGTGGGTCTGATGTTGTTATCTCTCTGTTCGTGACTTCTGAAGAGACATCTGACTTCCCTGAGGATTTGGGTGGGGTTGGGTCAGAGCGCTGTCGCTGCTGTTCTATTTCTGCCTGATAAATGAATAACTCGGGATTTTGGAAGCCAGCTGAGAAAAAGCTGCGAAACCAGAAAACCTCACCACCAAATCCAACCCACTGCATTACCGGGTGACCTCTGTGAACCACAGTTCTGCATTACAANAAAAAAAAAATCCCCAGAAAAAAAAAAAAGGCAATTAATCTGAATGTGCTGTTAATTTAATAGTATTCCCATGGGGAGCCTTAGTCAGTGCTACTATTCACATAACTTCCCCACAGTTCCACAGATGCTTGTGACAGGCTCCACTTTCCATGCTCGTTCCTCTGAAGTCCTTTTCTTTGGAGTCACAGCAAACCATCTATTTGTATTTTATGAGTTAAAAACAAGGCTTATGGAAAGTAAAATTCCCATTGGAAGTGACCTTAGAAAGGTGGTGCTGTACCTCCAGGAAACTTTTCCAAATAATTGAGTTCGTATTAATAGAAGTTTTCACTTTGATGAATGCAAACATTCAAGCTGTAGCATGTTGTGGGGCTCTCTGTATCTGAAAGCACAGATAAGGGACGTGGGAAAGGCAAACAAAAAAGGCTTTGAGTAGTAGCAGGGAGGGGGAGGTTATTACTAAGGAAGGAACATCCCTTACGAGTTTCTTGTTTGTTCTGATTCATTCAGCCTATTCCGCCCAGTTTTATTTAGTTTCTGTATGTAAACATCACCACTCTTTATGAGCAGTATTTCATTTTGGTTTAGAACAGCTTGATCTTATGAAGATTGTAAGCCTTTCTTCATCTGGGAAGAAAATGAGACCGACATTGCACCTTGATTTATGTATGCTAGCAAGGCATATCGCTGACATGATGTTTCATGAGTACTAAGCGGATGCCACTCATCTTGGTCAGTCATTCTCAAAAACATTACATTTCAGTTGCAGGCATCTAAATCTTCATTAAATTCTTCAAGCTACGTTAAACCTCTACAGATTAGTCCCTGAAATTCTGCAGACTTCTGCCTCTGAAGTACCCAGAAACCCACTGCAGAGCCAGGCTGGTTCCGACTCTGCTGAACTGCATGCGTTTTCCTTGCTCTGTAGGAAAAACGCATGTAGATAAGTCAGGTTCTTCCACATCGGGACCGTTTGTGCAGGTGGTGACGTTCATGCACACATGAACGCATCCCAGCTTGTGCTCATGTGAGTACTTTCATATGTATATTACATACATAGAAATAAGTGTTAAGTTATGAAGGTTTGGCTGTAAGAGCTAAATATATGAATATACACGGTCTTTCCTCTAGGAAAGAGATCTAGCAGGATTGCTAAAACTTTTAACCTGGCCGTGTAACAAAAGTCAGTATGCCGTGTCCCCAGACGAGAGCATTGTAGAAAGAGAAAACAAAGATTTCTTTTTTCACCTAGAGTTCAAGCTTCACCAGCTCTGATTTTTCAGTCTTCCCAGGCTGAGAAGTTTTGCCTGTGTTAATGATGCATTGTACGCACAGCTGACAGCGTCCACTCCCTGCCACCACGCTTGCTTTCTCAGCACCGCCTTTCTGTTTATAGGCTGGTGAGGGAAAAGTGCATTTCCATTGATTTCTATTTACTCTTATAAAAGAGTATGTGGAGTTTACTAAACAGTTTAATTGGGCTCCAAACTGCTCTGTCCCGCTCACAAAAGCGTACTGTTGTTCCACTTCTGTTTTTCCCTTTTGGGGTGAAGGTCCTCCAGAGCTAAACCACCGTCTCCTCCCGGCCCACAGGCTGTGGAAAGGCTGGTGCTGCACCTTGGTGAACTCTGACAGAGTGAGGATGGGCAGCGGACACCTCGGCATCCTTCACCCAGTGGCAGGTGGTGTTTCAGCAGGAGGGAGAAGGTCAGTGCCTCTCCCAGCAGAGCCGTGCTCATGGCCAAGAGGAAGGCTGGTTTTGTACGAAATTGCATCATTTTAGACAAGCCTGAAAAACCACTCCTGGCAATTTAAACATCTTCCCTTTGTAGTGAGAAAGTACGGTATAAAAACTGGCTTCTGCAAAGGCTTCCCAGGCCATTCCCTCATGTCACAGAGCTGGTTTCCGTTGCGCAAGGCACAAGCTCTTCATTACAGGGAGTGGATTATTTTTTAGGAGTTCCCAAACACAGGTATGGCTCTGCCTTACCTTGCACAGAGGGAAGGGGCCTAGGCAGAACAGGTCCATGCTCTTTGCCTGGTTTCCCACAGAGCGGTGTTTATAAAGCTGTACTGACCGCATGTATGCGCGTACCTGAGAGTGCATGTGTGTGTCCGCCAGGCCTCCCCAGTGACTTTGTAACATCTATGAAATGTCATCTTTGCCAGCTTCAATCAAACATGATAGAAAGCCAGCAGGTCTCAAGGGTGTTGGCTTCCTAGAGGTGGGCAGGTAGAAGGCGGGGGAACCTCTTAGTTCAAGAAAATCTCAGTGTGACCTCCAGGCTCATCAGACATCAGAGAATCCACACAGCACCTCACCCAGGTGAGACCTGTCCCTAGGACACCCGGCTTCAGCGACCCAGGGCCTGTCTGATCTCCATCCCTGGTCCCACAGGTTGCAGAGCTGGTGAGATTTTTCTGAGGGAGAGAGGCAGGCCATAAAGAATGAACGCGGGATGTGTACATTATGCACTGTGGGCGCTCAGATAATTATGCCATTAGTGCGATGTTTTTCTTGATATTACGGTCTACATGATCTGAATCTTGCAGAGTTAGGCAGGCGATCACCTTCTGCCTGAGCGGTTATGCTACAGACCATGCACGCCTTTTTCTTTTATGGGTATTGTTTCCATTAGAGTATTTTGTTTCATACTCTTCATTTTGTGTCGGAACAGCTGTCTTTTAGAAGGCTGTCTGATAAAGCCATAAAAGGCAGATAGGTGGGTAAAAGTGATCAATCTTTATTTCCATTATGGTCGTATAGTGGAAGACGAGGTTATGTAAAGTTACACTCATGTAACATGATAGGTTGGTTTTCCAGTGTTTCCAGTTGAGTCGTGTTTCAGTGAAAGAAAGCTCCATCTTTATCCAGTGCTCTGAAGATGTATCACGAGGGGAGTGCGTACCAAAACCTCGTTTATAAAATTAAGCCTGATACATTCCTTTATTTAGGGAGCTGAGGCTTTTGTATTTCATATTTTTGGTAGTCGTTCATTGATGGATTTGTATGTCAGTAGAACAGTAAAGAACATAAAATGTCAGTAATACATTGTGTATTCAGGTATGTACCCATAAAAATCAGGGCATGTTCAGGAGATGGAATACAACCTGTTTTCATTAGTGGGTTCTTTGTCTGGCCAAGGGTATCAAAATATAGTCACTGCTGTACAGACTCCTCTCTGCTTTAAAGATCATAAAATTCTTCAAATGGCTGCATATGTGACTTTACTCTGGGAGGGAGCTTTATTGCTTCTAGAGGGCACGAGCGCATAGAATACAGAACGTTTGTAATCCAGATCCAGGCCAAGAGGAAATCTGTAACGTTATCAATAAAGCAGGAGAACATTGTAAGTTAGTGCACAATAAATGAGTAGATGGGCCGGCAGCTAATCTGGACAAAAAAATTCAAATGTCGTTACTGACGTCAGACTGAAGTTGGCGCAGCTGAAGAGCTTCGATGCTGGCCTTCCCTTGTTTCAGCAATGGGACTTTTGTGGAGCTACTTCCATGACGTGGTCATCATCAGCTTGATGGTTTCATAGAGAAACCACGCCGTCTCCTCTGGAAAAGTGGGACATAATATGCAGCACCTGAGGATGCTGCCTTGCCTGTGTAGTGCCAGGCATTTTCTGAAGGGGCATCACGTTGCTGTGGCTGAGCTGTAGCTCATGCTAATGCTATCTCCTTCTTTAGTTCTCTATCATCCCATTTCTTTCTTAACAGGAGTCAAATATCATTTGGAAACAGATGTGCTGCTGCTCGTCCCATTTTCAAAGATTATGAAGGTGATGGGGAAAATGAGTGGCTTGAGCTGTATGTTTCCTAGTTGGCTTTTGCTTGGTTTTACAATGCTGCTTGCTTTCCCTTTCTCCTTGCTGAGCCAACACTCAAATCTTAGAAAGCAACCCTGCACACCTGAAAGACCTGTTCTCTCAGGAACGCTGGGGATATTGCCAGGTAGGGGCTGTCCTTACTTTTGGGGACTTGTCCCTGGCACAGCTGATAGCATCAACTCTTGGTTGTACGCGAAGGCACTGTGTGACTGTGCCCTCTCTGCCTGTGTTAGCTGGTTAACACTGTGCAAACACTCTGTACACAGTGTGATGGAGCCCTTTTCTCTCCCATGGGGTACACGTTTGCCACAGGGACCTCCTTTTCCAAATTTGGATTCTGATTATCCCCAGAAACATTAGCAAAAGAAGAAGAAAAAAAAAGAGACGATCTACCCATGGACCTCAGGAGAAAGTAGATTCCAGTAAGAAACCTCTGGGGCTTGTGAAATTTTTGCCTGCATGTTTCTTGTGTTTGGTGCAAGAGTTTTTTAAGCAGTGATCTGAGTAACATTCCTCAGAGCCTTCGGGCATAGCAGGTCGTGGCATTTACAGGTAATAAATGCTCGTTCTGCATGGAGGGGTGGGAGAAGAAACTGAGGTCAGAAAATATTTCATCGGCTTGTACGGAAAACCTTAAAGCTGGTGATGAGAAAAAAGAATTATTTTTAAGCAAACAATTAAATTTGGAATAGTAATAGCCCAAAAGTATTTCCAGCCACTTAGTTCAGGGGTGCTCTTTCTACTCGGACTCTGTTTTAGTTGACTCCCTGTGTTCCTCCAGCTGGTGGTGTAAAAATGAGAGAAAAGATTAAAGAAATGTATCCCGTCAATTCTTCCTTGGCCCATACAGCTTCCGTAGTAAGCTCATTTGCACCAATTTCTTAATGTCTTGAGGCAAGCTCTCCCATGGGCTTTCCTGAGGACCACACACAGACATTTCAGTTCTTTTCTTGCATTTTTCTGTTAATTGCCCATCTTCTAACAAGCAGTCCTTGCGCTTATCAAGTCGCACATAACTTCTTTTGAATAGCTCTGACGTGCTTAGCTACAAGGAAATTGTAAATAAAAAGCACCTCTGTTGTGCCTTCTGCTCCTCCCAACATGTGAATACTACGAAAAAAAACAGACAAATTAGTTGGGCTTGTTGACTACAGACACAGGTCTGAGACTGGGGGCAAGCCGTTCGCATAGCCATGTGAATCCTGCTGCCCTGCCCAATTTGTGGAGGCTCCTACAAGAGACAGCACAGTGGGTGCTTCTGAAGGCAAAGGGGTTACGTGCGTTCCCACATGCTGTATTCTTTAGTCAGGGACAATTTTCTGCTGTTGTATAAGATGTTGGTTTTTAAGCTTGGCATGATTGTGTTCTATATCATTTCGATCTTGTGTGTTTTTAAATTTTGCTTTCCTGGCCAACGCAATTTATTACAATTAACTTTTAATCTTCTACATTGGTCTTTATCATTTATTCAGTTGGGATGGGAAGCAATTATAGATCTTTGAAAGAGATGTCCTACTTAGACTCAGCAAAATATCTTTAATGGGATCCGGTGTTTAGTAAGAGAGGATTAAAAGCTATGGTAACATCCAAAAGTGCAAACTTGGGAACTTTGTCATTCCTGAGCTGTGCTGTCTCCCATCCATGCAACCGGGTGCCGTATCTGGAGAAGGTGCTGAAAGATCAGGGCTTCTGTCACTGGTTTGCTGTGTGACCAGCAACAAGTCCCACCTGGCTCAGTTTGTTTTCTGAAGAGTCACCTAGTGCCATCTGGGATGCCACTGGGTGTCCAAAACACCTGCAGATAGAGTACTGGGCAATGGGAGGCTTATGCCCTTCAGTACGGGCAGCTGTGGCCACGTAGGGCCCCCAGAGATGTCTCAGAGGGTGCTAGGTGCCTCTCCTCGGGAAACTCAAGTAGCTTTTAGTCTCCCTGTGTCTTGTTTTCTCCACCAGTAAAGACTGTGTCACTGGTTGCACAGGGATGCTGTAAGGCTTGACATCGGAAAATACATTTAAGACAACTCCGTAGGTTATTTTCAGAGCACAGAAAGTCAGAGACTCTCTCTCTGACACAAATCTGGTTACAACTTTCTTCTGTGAGAGCGGAACAGCTGAGCAGGGTGAGCTTCCGCTTAGTTGTCCTTTGAATGCACAGCCAGGGTGGACTAAAGCAAAACCAATTCTGTGTCAAGGTGCTGACGAGAGGTCCTCCCAGTTCTCCTTTGAGGGGTTTTGTAACTCCGGGTTTGACAAGGAGGACCAAAATCAATCCCCTGACGTAGATTATGGCTGAAATTCCCACGCGTCATTGGGGCACCTGAATTTGGCCCTGGGAGGGCTGGCTGGATGCTTCGACGTTTTGGGAAAGTCCACCAGATGGAGCTCTTGTTTGAGGGATAAAGCTCCGTCAGGCTGCAGAAGCTGATAAAATAGGACATAGACCTCGGTTTTATTGGATTGTTTCACGTAAGGGGGTTGAATTGAGCAAGCCTGGCTTCCCAAGCGCTTGCTTTTAATGGGAAACGTTCGATGCTGAGGATGCGGGAGAAGGAAATGTATTTTTGTGGCTAGAAGCTTTCACCGATGTTTTCATTTTCTTGTCGTTGACTTATTTTGCTGAACTGTTTCAGCACTTATTCCCTGAAATCTTTCTGTCCCTTAGTACACTTCCCATATTTAATTATAATAATTACACCCCTTAGCTATTAAACCCATATAAAACCAAAGCACCGTAAAACTTGCTTACTGGTTTAGAGGAAAAACTTATACGATTGGGGTGTGAGAAGGAGAAGTTTTCAACCTTAAACTTAGTTACCTAAAACGCAGCTAATAAAACTTTGGAGTGTGGCAAAGAAAGCAGAATTAAGTGTGTCTTAGTCTGTGAAGTTTTTTGAAAGATGTAATCTGTGAATTCAGAGGTTCAGCTACACGCCATTGCCACTGGGACTGCGCTTGTTCAGTATGCACGTCACCTCTCAGTTTTGTGCCTCAAAAGTTTTTAAAAACACATTTTTTAGGAGAACATTTGTCATTCGTGTAATCAAACAACTACACCAATACATCAGAGAGCAATGTAAACGCTCTGGCTATGAGGACATTAGGCTTATCTTCAACATGGGTGGTACGAGCACCGATGAGATTTGGCCCCTGCTCCATGCAGCGTGAGGTAGTAATAAGCCATGTTCTTCGTGGAAAGCAAAATGAACGGATATGACTAATTGCACCTTCTAATGAGACAGTCAAGTCATTGCAGCCCACCTCCATTCTGCATAACGCAACGTAGCTGACAGCACTGGGGATGTCCTGGGGACGACGTAGAGCTGAATTTGACTCACTTGCTATTGGATTTATTTTAAGCTCCACCAACCAACCAAAAAAAATGTGTTTGTACCCAATGGCCTCTAGTTTCAGACAACATGAGGCAGGCCTACTGCCTCGTACCATGGGATTTCTGGGTTTGTGAGATGAAAAACAGTCAGATGATCTTTTATTCTAAATCATGTAGGATGAGCTTTGCTTCAATAATGTCTTCAGAAGAACCATTTTATAGCTCACCGTCCTACTCCGTTGTTGCCTGGAGCTCTCCTCTGCTCTGTATGAGCAAATGCCAGCACCCAAAACATTGCTGCTAATTGCTGGGTACTATTGGGTACACTTGGTTAACAGTTAACGTAGCTGGATGCATACTTTAAATGCTGTGTGGTGGCTAGTTCTAGTTTTACAGTAGCCTGACATTGCACCATGCTTAATTCAACGTCTTTTTGTATTGTTACAGCCCGTAGCGGAGGCTTGGAAAATGGATAAAGTTGAAACCTGGGGCTTCCCAGAGGAGAAAGGTCAAGAGTTCGTTTCCTTGTTGGTCCTTATCAGTAAGAATGAAATTTTAGCTCAGATGTATTTCAGATGCTTCCAGCAATGGTGTCATCTGGTCAATGACTGACAATTTCCCTTTTGCTCTTTCTTTCTCAGTGCTTTCTGTCTATTAAGTAAATTGCATATTCCGATTTCCTAGGACTCAGGGGTGTCAGCTGATTAAATGCACTCAGTGACATGGGTCAATGCTTATTCAGGGCTATTAGATCAAGAGAGAGCCATGCCTACTGTTATGTGCTGTAAATGTACAAAAATGCTCGGAGTTCTGAGCATCTTCATGTTACACTCACCTTGGAATCTTACAGGAAAGTCCAAAGGGAAAAATTGTTGTCACGAGGGTGATTCGGGTGTTTCTGCTCAGTAGAGTTTGTAATATTTATATTTTTTTTCTTCTTGTCATTGGTTAACTAGAAGAGAAAGAAGTCTCGGTCTTGAAATGGCAGCTGAGGATATCGAAAGCTGGTCTTCACCTTGAGGGAGGAGGAGGAGGAGAAGGAGTTTGATGCCCTGGATTTTTCAGTGGCCTGGAAGGAATTAGGACACTACAGACTCCCCTTGTCTGTCCGGCAGATCCTTCTCAGTCAGGTGGCATCAGATAAACCCAAAAGCAGTTGTTCAAATCGGTTCTAGTTTTCTGCCGCGTAAGTTGGAATCTTTTTACTTCAGGTTGGTACTTAGAGTCCTCAAATTAGCAATTACAATTACTACTTTTGCACTGAGGTTTTATGAGGAGCAGAATGTCCTATTTACCCACGCGTGTGCAGAAGCTGTATGTATAACTGAAGTTTAGGGCATATGAAGCATTAAATGCAAAAAAAAAAAAAAAACCAAACCAAAACCCAACAAAAAATAGGGTTTAGTTTCAAGTACCATTGTTGAACAGCCGAGGAGAGAATTTGTTGCTCCGTTGTGTGAGGGTGTCATACTGTGGTCAAAAATAGTGGCTTGAATAAACATGACATGTCTAAAATGATCATTCTTTGAAGGCAGGAATATAACAAGAACTTAGGTCTGGGCTGTGTCTGTGGGAACACCTGGTCACATAAGAATTAAAGGGTGCGTGTTCTAGATCAAAGTATCCTATACTTCATAATACATCTAATTATCATATCATTCTCCTTGATTAAATTTGTTCGTTTTAATTAGAGAAGCAGATATTTTGCATCAGTGTTTAAGGGATCTGTTGGGCACTTGAGATTAGATCAATGGTTTGTTAACAGTTTTATCTGGAAAGCAGATTAGATTATTTAAATTATGCAAAACGGCATCATTTTTCTCAGTAGAATAAAGTTATGATTAAGAAATAATGCTTGGAGCATGAGAGCTCTGCTTGTTATTATTTTTCACTGGCAGTTTCGGGATTTTACAGTGAAATAGTTCATCTTTAATCTTGTTTTATGATATTATATTAAATTCGGCAAAACAAAACAAGGGCTACAGTAGTGTCTAACAGCAGGTGTTTTCCAATGACGATGTGGGAGATGCCAATGCTGGCTACTCAGACCATATTTTAGATTTGTGTTTTATTTTTGTGCTGTTGGAGAAAAAAAAAACCAAAACAAATCAAAAATTCTTGCTAATCAGTTCATAAAACAGTAGGATTAAAAAGAACGCGCTGAAGGTGTAAAACAGTCAACACCAAGAGATTTTTAAAGATTAGTTCAATAAATAAAACGTAATTGGATAAAATAGGCAAGTAATGAGTTACGGGCAGCCCAAACGTGTAATTTCTCGGGGTCAGCAGCAATGCGTCCGTTTACACTGCAGCTGGGTAAAGCCTAGAGGGCACGTAACAGGGTGTCGCAAAATTGCATTAACCACGCTCTGCCATCGAGGTGTCTTGTTTTATCCTTCTCTCACCAGCCCTTTTAAGTGATGCAGGAGAAATATTGAGTTAAATCGCAAGCTGCACGCCAACTGCTGCACGTGCTTTTGATTTTTCTCAAGACAGGTTAAAGAAAACGTCTCTTATTAAAACAAGAAACCGTAATTGAGGCACGAAGGGAGGCGGCAGAGCACCTGCAGAATGCTGGTGCCGCCCTGCCGCTGGTCGCAGTAGCTCTGGGGCTTTCGGTGGAAGTGTGCTGGGCGCGTTGGTCCTGGCCTGTCTGCCTGCCTGGGCGGCGCTGGGCGAAGCAGCAGCACGCTCGGCAAAGGTGCTCTCAGGGGGTGGTGTTTTGCCCAGCCCTGAAAGGCCGTTGCCTCTCGCACCTGCTCGCTGCCCAACAGGCAGAAGGAAAGCTCTGCCTCTTGCTCGGGTGAAACCTGTGGCTCAGCCTCGGGCGAGCAAAACCCAGTAAGCAACGTCAGTGTTTCTACCGATAGCAGGAGCGTCATCTCCATGCTTACGGCAAATTAGTTTGGTTTTTATTACTCACCTTCATGCTGTCGCTGCTCAGACTCCACTTGGGCGTTTATGCGATGCTCCGCTGGGGAAGGCAGGGGCAGCTACTGAGCCAGATGCTTCCCAGATGCCTCTGGAGGCCCCTGGTGCCCAGCCCATCCCTCTTCTGAGAGAGTGAGCACTGTGTCATGCTGCCAAACAAAAACCCATCGTGGCCTACGAGGCATAATGGATTGATAAGCCTGGTTTAGCATCTCAGTTTCCGAGGTTAATAGGTAAAGATACCCTTTCCCCAGCAGCAATTGTTGATCCATGGATTACTGATAACAGATCTTCAGCTCTGCATCACAAGGAGAACCACGTAATTGGGTGAAAAAAGTTATATATACACGCAATTAAACATATACATGCAAGTACACACAGCGTCATCTGTCCCCCATACCAAATGCACAGCAGCACTGGGTGCTAAAATTTGCCATGAATTATTTATATGATGAATTATCCCTCTTCCTCTCCTCCTAGAATATCCAATTGCCCCTTTCCATTTTTGTTTCGGAAAGATTTATTATTCAGATTTATTCACTGGACAGCTTATTAAACATGTCCTCCTCTTTTTCTCCATAACACATAACATGCATCTTGTTTTCTGGTAGCACCTATCCATCTGCTCTAATCGGGTCTCCCAGCGTGGTGAAACCGTGAAGAGCACAATTGTCAGTCCAGACAGTTTACAGTCGCCTTTGTTGAACTGATTACAGATGTTCCGCATTTTGGATATTTATTTGCTCACTTAAGTCAAAACAGTTTCAGCCCCCAAGTAAATGATCCACAGCTCCAGGCAGAGATTGCGACTGCATGTGAATGAGTAGTTTGGTTCTCATCAGTGTTTAGCGTGCGCCTCTTGAAATTCATTCTTGCGCCCATTTTTGCTGGTAAAACTCAGTTCCCTGGAAGCCTTTGAGAGGGTGGAAGGAGAAGATGAGCACCCAAAGCCAAGCCATTTGGGGGTTTGCCGATCTTCTCCCCCTTTAGTTTCTCAGTTTTGCCGCAGTGGCATAAGGAAGGGCATTTTACAGTCAAAGGCTTCTTGCCCTGGATGTGATACACTGCCGTGCCTGGAACCTCCTCCTGTAAAGACTGTACAAACACCAAATCATCTCCGGATTCCGGGGGTAGCATTTCAATACCATTTCCTAGGTGCTGGGATAGCACCTGGGACAGTTAAATGGATTTAAAAGGAATCACCTACCCGCAAGAATTTTCCATATTTTGGGCTTTCTTTGTTTGGTTTCCATATAACTGTCTGCCCTCGTACCTCCCAGGCATTCACATAATTTTCAGCATTTAAATCCCAAATCCGCCTTCCGTATCTGTGTTTAATATTTTTGTGCCTTGTAAATTTTGAGAACAGTGAGTCTTGTTCTGAAAGCGTTTTAACTGTTCCTCTGGCTGGGAGTCACTCTGCTCTGTGCTTTAAATCACGATAGAGATTTACAGTTGCGATAGAGGTGGCACTGCAAGCACGCCCGAAAAAAAAAAGTTATCTATGCGCAGAGGAGTCAGTATTCACATACCTCAGTAAATAACATCCCAGGGATGTCATCTTGCTTCCCCTGAAATCACAAACAGTAATACCCTCTAAGAACAATAGCACTAAAACTGTCCTCGGGTTAAAAATAATCGGTTTGCCTGTGTGTGTGAAGCGCGGAGGCTCAAGAGCTCTTTGGCTGGGTAGCAATATTTTACCTCTAATGACCTCAAACCGGAGCCAGCCATTTTTGCAGGCTCTACGGAATACTCTTGTGCCACGAATCGTAGCTGAAGGCAGCTGCCTGCCTTCACCTGAGCACATCCCTCTCTGCTGGCTCCAAAGGCTCGGGGAAGAAACTAGTGAGGTTGCACCGGGGTTTCTTGGCTAATTTTGGCTTTCTTGTTTAGTCAGATTCTCCCGGTTTTGGATGATTGAGTCTCTGTGTCTTCTGCAGCAGAAGAGGAGCACGTGTAGTTGCCGAGATATTTTTTTATTGAGCTGTTGAAGGCAAACGATCCTCTAGAAGGGAAGAAGTTGGGATGCTGTGTGTGAATACCAGGTATTTATAGGCTCTCCTTAAACGTGCGTTAACTTCTGAACTTACGTGTCTTTCCTCTGTTCCCCAAACTCCTACCCTATTTGAAAATGATAAACATAGTTGTGAAATATGTAAAAATAGGGACGTGAAAACAGAAGGATAACTGGATGGGGGCTCCCCTGGGGCGCTTTTTCTTAATCCTGGGTTTCTTTTGGTGAACTTAAATTTTTGAGCAGACCCTTGGGCAGAGTGCTCGCTGGCTCGCAGTGAGCGACCCGGCTTCTCTGTGTAGCTGACAGAGCAGGAGGTAAGCGTCAGTAACAAATGGCAATTAGCAGAGCTCTGGACAGCTACGCGTCCCCGAAGACATGAGCTCTCGGGGGCTGTGTCTTCACGGAGTGAAGCTGGTTGTCACCCTACAGAATGTGACAATTTGCGTCCCTTCGCTGAGGCTTTGCTGTCGGATTTGCTCAGTGGTTTGTGAAAGGAGGTGGTTTTATTTTATTTTTTGCTCCCCAAATCTGTCAAAGTGATTACCTTCAGGGGAGTTACCCCATCAGCTGCTATTGGTAATAACTTGTTTAATGCTTAACGTAGCACTTGACGTTTTTATGACTGATGTGCCCCAAAAAAGAAACAGAGAGGGGTTTGTTTTTAAATGGCAAAGGATACTTTCCGCCTTTTGGTTGCAGCTCCCAGGTAAGAGAAATGCCCCTCGGTCGGAAGGTAAGGAGGGAGAAGGTGAGAGGCTGCATACGCAGCTTCGCGACCCGTTTGGCTAAATTGTGGGAGGGCTAAATAAATCCCCCTTCTCCCGCATCCTTGCCCATCTCTCCATCGCCGTTGGGATGTTCCGCAGCATTCCCGCAACCCCCAACCCCTTCAAGCAGCGGCTGCGTGAAGAGAAGTGGGACCCCTTTATCTCACAACGTACCCTGTC